>VXBI01011691.1:11622-26950 GCA_013397375.1 Toxostoma redivivum
CTCCTACGGGGGCAGTTCCCTGGGTGGATCCTACGGAGGCGGCTCCACGGGTGGATCCTTTGGAGGGGGCAGATCCTTCGGCTCCGGGGGCTCCTATGGAGGGAGCAGATCCTTCGGGAGCAGAAGAACCTTCGGCTCGTCGGGCGGGGGCTTCGGGGGCTCCTGCGGCGGGGGCAGCTCCTTTGGGGGCGGCTCCTATGGAGGGGGCTCCTATGGAGGGGGCAGCTCCAGCTCCGGCAGGCTGGGAGGAGGAAACTGCGGCTTCTTTTATTTCTGAGGCAGCCCCGGGCTGGGCTCAGCTCCTGGGGGAGCTGCGAGCCAGGGCCATCCAAGGAATCTCCTTCTGCAGCCTTGGTGGATCTGCACGGCTTCCCGAAGCCCTGGGGATGGCCCTGTGTGCTCCCGGCGTGTCACCCTGCCCCGAACCCTTCCCTGACATTAAAGTTCTCTTGCATTCAAATTCCCCTCGTTGGGTTGTTTTTTCTTTCTTTTAACTCCTTTTTCAAACTCATTTTTTTTGCCTTATCCGGGAATTTGGGAGGATTTGAGCTCCGGGAATTTGGGAGGTTTGGAGATTCCTGGATAAGAACCAGACCCAATCATGAGGCAGGGACAACAAATTTCCCACCATCAATATTTAAAATATTTCCCATTAAATCTCTTTTATATCCCTATTTTTTCCTCACGTTTTTTTCCCCTTTTCCTCTACAAATCCTTGGAAACCATTTTGCCCTGAGCCATCTGCAATCCTCCTGTCTTAAATCCTGGAGTGAGTTCCAGGTCGCTTTAACAGGAATTTGGAGCTCTGGTTTCTCATTCCAGGATTTGCTGAGCTGGAATTCTTTGGGATTTTTCCTCCTCTCTCCAGAGCTTCGCCAGGATTGCAAACAAATTATCCAATTGTTTTCCAATTGAGCCTGTTCCTTCAGCCCCATTAAGGTTTTGCTGGGAGCTGATTAATTTATTGTGTGCCATCATTAAATTAATCGCAGATTAAAATTCCTAAACCTCTTTAGGCACGCGGAGAATTTAAGCAACTTTAGTCGTGTGTCATCTAATTTTCTGTTTATCTCCAGGGCTGTCAATTAAATTTTTTAAACCAATTTTCAGCTTAAACAGCAGGTGAAAAATTCGATTTTCCAAGCAGGAATCTCTCATACAGACAACTTCTTTTTCCTGGTATTTATCATATTCCAGTTCACCCTTCCTGATTTCATAAATATTAAGGATTCTATAGTTCAATATAAAATACAAAAATAATTTTTTAATTTTTTTTTTCTGGGATTCCTGCTCTCCCTGCTGTGTTTTCTGAGGAGCTCAAGCTGGGTTTTAGGTCACTTTTAGCTCATTTTTTTCCTGGAGTTCCTGCTCTCCCTGCTGTGTTTTCCAAGGAATTAAAGCCGGGTTTTAGGTCACTTTTAGCTCATTTTCAGACCCGTGGCTCTCTCCGTGCTCCCATCCCGGCAATAAGGACAGAAAGCAGCAGCACCGGGCGGGATTTTGCTCTTGTGCCACCCCTCCCTTGGGAAATCCTCTCTTGCACAGCCCGGTGACATCTTGCTGTCACATAAAAGCGGCCCTTTGATGATGCCACAGCCGGGAGAAAATTTCTCCACATCTCGGAGCATTTTGGCACTGCAAGCTCGGAGTGACGGCTCAGAAATCAAGGAGAGGTTCTTTGGTGGATTTCCTTTGGTTCTTGTCCCGAATCCTCAGATTTTCATCTTGGTTTGAGTTCGTTAATACTCCCAAAAATGTGCTCGGATTTCCTAAACCTCAGAGGTTTAGGGAAATCACGAGAATTCCTAAAAAATAATTCTGCAGGGGATCAAGATAAATCCTAAAAACCGGTTCTAAATATGGTGATGGAATGGATGGGGCTGGGGATGCTCCCAGGGAATGGACAGGACAAGAGCGGGATCAGGGGAGGCTCAGGGTGGGAAATTTGGGAAAATCCCTCCTGGAAAAGGGAAAAGGCTTTGGAAGGAGCTGCCCAGGGAGATTTGGAGTGTGTTAATACTCCTGAAAATGTGCTCGGCTTTCCTAAATCTCAGAGTTTTAGGGAAATCATGATAATTCCTAAAAAAACGGTTCTAAATATGGAATGGATGGGGCTGGGGATGCTCCCAGGGAATGGGACAGGACAAGAGGGAACGGCCGCGAGCTGTGCCAGGGTGGGAAATTTGGGAAAATTCCTCCTGGAAAAGGGAAAATACTTTGGAAGGGGCTGCCCAGGGAGGTTTGGAGTGGCCACCCCTGGAGGTGTCCGAGGGAGGACTGAACACGGCACTGGTCTGGTGGGAGGTCCCCAAAGGTTGGACTCGATGACCTTGGAGATCTTTTCCAGCCTCAAGGGTTGGATTTTTTTTCTTTTTTAAATGATTCCAGGAATGACCAGAATCCTTCAGGAGGGAGGAGCTGAGCTAAACCAGGGTGTAAAATAAAAACCCTGTGACTTTCCAGCCTTCAGCCAACCACATCCCACCCCTCACTCCTTCATCCCGCAGCTCAAAGTTGTCACCTCCGTGTCGCCCAGAGAAGAACCGAACTCCTCCGTGCTGAAATTTCGGGTGCTCCATCCAACCCTGGGTTTCACAACCCCGATTACTTAAACAATTACCGCCCAATTACCATAAAACCGTGATTGCTGCTCTGCTGAGCCAGCTCGAGGCAGCCTGGGGAGGTAGAGGAGAGGATGGGACCGAAACGGAGAAAAGGAAAGCCCAGCCAAAACGTGATGATGCAGGAGGATTTTAATGGGATACACCACGGGGTGACAGCAAAAGCCACTCCTCCCTTCAGCTCCACTGTCCAAGAGGAATCCACCTCCCACCCACTGTTCTTCTCCTCTCTGCCCTGACAAACTCCGTGCCAGGCCTTTCAAGTTGTTCTTTTTCCCTTCTCTTGGCACGGTGGAAGGAAGGAGCTGGCATTGAAGGGTGATTAACAGCGGCTGTTAATTAAAGATGAAGGGGAAATGCAGGGCCCAGTTCTCAGAATTCCCGAGCGAGGGTGGCTCCCGTTGAGGATTTTTTTTTCTCTCCAAGAAGCCGATCCCAGCTGCGGATCTGGAGTTTTCTCTGCCGGCCCCGCGGATCTTCAGCTGCCTCAGTATCCCAGGCGGGATCCGCGGCTGCTGCTGCTGGTGTAGAACTTCCGGAGGTAGCAGCCCCCCAGCGAGGAGCCCCCCTTCCCTGAAACACCCNCAGGATGGGGCCGGGGAAGGTGATCCAGACGGGCGGGGCGTAGACCAGGGCTGTGGAGTCGCCACAGGAGGCCACGCAGGGCCCCAGGCCCCTGCTGTAGGCACAGGGCTCAGGACAGGCCACCTCGCAGCCGGGCAGGCACCGGGAGCTGATGCAGTTCATGGTTCTCTGGGTTGGAGCGGGAGCTGGGGGGAAAAAAAAAAAATAAAAAAAGATGGAGTCAGGGAATGTGGAGGGTCAGTCACACACACGGGATATCCCTGAGGTCCTTGTCCTTCTCCTCTTGGGATATCCCTGAGGTCCTTCCTGATCTTGGGATGTCCCTGAGATCCTTGTCCTTCCTGCTCTTGGGATATCCCTGAGGCTGGAAAAGAGCTCTGAGAGGATGGAGTCCTGGATGGGACCAATCCCCAGCTGGACACTCAGAATCCCAGGAATTACTTTAACACCTCCAGGGATATCCCTGGGGTCCTTGTCCTTCCTGCTCTCGGGATATCCCTGAGGTCCTTCCTGATCTTGGGATGTCCCTGAGATCCTTGTCCTTCCTGCTCTTGGGATATCCCTGAGGCTGGAAAAGAGCTCCGAGAGAATGGAGTCCTGGATGGAACCAATCCCCTGATGGACACCCAGAATCCCAGGAATTCCTCAGACACTTCCAAGGGTGGTCACTCCAAACCTCCCTGGGCAGCCCTTTCCAGGAGGGATTCTCCCAAATTTCCCACCTTGAGCCTCCCCTGGCACAGCTCGAAGCCGTTCCCTCTTGTCCTGTCCCATTCCCTGGGATCAAATCCCAAATCCCCCCTGGAACATCCCGAAATTCCCCCTGGATCTCCCTTTTCTCCAAGCCGAGCCCCCCCATCTCCCTCAGGATTTTCCAGACCCTTCTCCAGCTGCTCCAGCCCCTCAAGGACCTTCCTGAGTCGGGAGACCCAGACCTGGACAGGGGATCGAGGTGTGGCTTCACCTCCTCCCTCAAATCCTCCTGTCCCGGGAGGATTCTCCCTCCATTTCTCCCTCCCTTATGGAAGACACCTCAGATTCAGTTTTTAGGCAAATTTAACCTTTAAATTTGCGCCTCAAGCTTTGAAAGCTGCCAGAAAAAATTCAAACAACTCCCAAAAATTCTATCTTTAAATACCAAACAGATTTTTTCCGAGCCACTGCAGCGAGACTCCAAGGAAAAGCAGGATTTCACTGCCACCTCTCCCAGATAAAAAAAATCTCAAAATCAAGGAAAGAGTCCTTGTTTAAATCTGTGGCTACAGAGAGTGAGAGAGAGCAAAGATCAGCTTCAATCCAACTCACCTGGAGTAGCAGGAGAAGTCAGGAGAAGGTTTGAGGAGACTCCCGAGATGTTCCTGCTTTTATACCTCTTTGGAGGCAGCTCCTGGGGTATGAAGCATCCCATAAAATCTCTCACACTTTCCAAATTCTGATTTTTTTTCCCCTGTGTGACTCCTCTAACGCCTGTAATTATTTTCATAGTTTCCAATTAGCAAATCAACCCTCGACATATACAATCTGAGTCTCATATCATAAATTTGGCTTTTTCATTGTGTGGGAATTTTACAGCCCGGGTTCCTGTGCAATATCCCGGGGATGACTGGATTTACAATGGAACCTGACCCCTGCCTGTTATTTTTTTTTATTAATGATTTAAGAGAGGCCTGGACAGATCAACGCTGCAAAGTCTGCACTAAAGAACGGCTTGGGTTGATGATGAGATAATTTTTGAAGGTCAAACCCATTTGTGAAGAATTCCAGGAGGAATTTCCTCATGGAAAGGGCGCTCAGGCTTTGGAAGGGGCAGAGCAGGGGGGTTTGGAGTCGCTGCCCCTGGAGGTGTCCGAGGAACAACTGGACATTGGTCTGGGTGGCCAGGGGGTCAAATGTTGGACTTGATGGCCTTGGAGGGCTTTTCCAGCCAAGACAATTCCAAGGTTCCAAGTTTGGGATCCACCTTGGAGCACAAAGCCCTGGTGACATCTTGGGCTGTGCCCTCGCGGTGGCACCGGTGACATCCCAAGGACAACGCTGAGCTCAGCATCCCCAGAATGAGTTTTGATTAAAATTACTCAGAGGTTTCAGGGCTCGGCATCAAAACGAGTTTTGATTAAAATTACTCAGAGGTTTCAGGGCTCAGCATCAAAATGAGTTTTGATTAAAATTACTCAGAGGTTTCAGGGCTTAGAGGATGTCTAAGTGTCACTTCAGCCCCTCTGGAATGTGCTTTTCCACCTCATCCCCTCAATCCCTGCATGCAGGAAGGGTTGCAAAGAGCCCTGACCCCCTCCCGAGGTCGGATGATTCCGTTTGGGAGGGATTGGACCCAAATCCCAAAAATTACACCCCAATTGTTTGAGTGACACGTGGGGAGCCACCTTCCTGCCAGTCACTGGAGGAAAATAAACACTGAGATCAACTCCTGTTTCCTTTGGAACCAGAACGATGCCGAAAGGATTTTTTGCCATGAAGTTCGAGACAAAAGGAGACTTTTGGGTGTTGGGTTTGTGTCACTCAAAGCAGGGCTGGGAATGATCAGTAATTACGAGCTGAAATGAAAACAATGGCCAGGCTTAAGAGGATTTTTTTCTTTGTAAGTGACAAGAATTTAGTAAATGATGGGTGACATCACATCTTCCTTATTGTCTAAAAATGGGATAAAAGGGGAGAGACCTGAGAAACCTTCCATTCTTGCAGCTCCACTGATTTATTCTCTCCAAGACAACGAGGTAAGTCTGACTTCATTTTACTCCTCAGTACTTTATAAAATGTCTCCCTTTTTATCTTGCAAAGTTCCAGCGGTTTTAGAAAGGCTGAGGGAGAGAAGAGTGGGTTTAGAAAAGCTGGGGGAAAGGGAAGAGCAGAGCAGGGAAGATTTTCCTCTGGGACTTTCTGAAGGCAAATCTTCCTTTAGATCTACTTGGAAAGGGAATTAATGGGACTTTTCTGGGAAAGGAATTGTTTAAGGGTCAGAAAAAAGGGAAGATTATTTTTTTTGAGAGAGAGATTTAGATGAAAAAGAGATGTGGTGGTAGGAAAGGAAGAACTGAGACGCCTCAAACAGGTCAGGGAGGAAGGAAATAGCAGGAAAAAATGGGGAGATCCGTGAGGGAGAGTTAAACTGGGAGCAGCTGGAGAAGGACAAAGCACAACTGGTCCATACTGGGAATTTGGCTGCTTCCTTGACTTTCACATTCCCTTTCCCAGCTCGAAGCCAGCTCCCCCAGGATGATGCTGAACGTGGGCTCCGAGTGCCTGCCGGGCTGCCAGGTGAGCTGCTCCCAGCCCTGCACCTACAGCCGGAGCCTGGAGCCCTGCGTGGCCTCCTGCGGGGATTCCAGAGCCGTGGTGTTCCCTCCTCCCGTTGTCCTCACCTTCCCGGGCCCTACCCTCAGCACCTGCTCCCAGGAGAGCGTGGTGGGAGCGTCCCAGCCCGTGGTTTTTGGGGCTCCAAATGTCTCTGATGAGTTCTACGGGGTGGGGGGTTCCTTTGGATCCGGGGGTTCCTTTGGCTACGGAAGCTCCTTTGGGCGTGGGGGCTCCTTTGGCTCTGGAATGCAGAATTCCCGTGGCTATGGAAGCGTGCTGGGGGCCAAGGGCTCCTTTGGATCCGGGGGTGCCTTTGGCTACGGAGGCTCCCTGGGAACGGGGGGCTCCTTTTACGGCCGCAGGTCCCGCGGCGGCCGCGGGTCCTGCCTGGGGAGCTGGGGCTCATCCTGAGCACGAGCAACAACCTCGAAGATGAAAGCTCAGGATCCAGATCCACGGCCAGGCCTGGAATTCCGAGGCTGCTCCCTGAAAACCAAGCCCAAGTCTCCTCCTGTTGTGCCTCATCTCGGCTCCAACGCTGTCCCGTGGGATGATGTCTCTCCTGGAACTCTTTAATTAATCTTGTCCCTTGTCCCTTCTGGTGACATTAAAGTTCTGTTGCATTCAAATTCTCATCGTTGGGATCTTTTTCTTTTTCCTTGTAACTCCTTTATCCAATTCATCTTTTTTGCCTAATCTGGGAATTTGGGAGGATTGGAGGCTCCAGGAATCTGGGAGGACTGGAGCTCCTGTGTGAAAACCCGGCCCCTTCATGACGGGGTAGCCAACAAATTTCCCACCATCAATATTTAAAATATTTCAAAATTAAAGCTCTTTCTGGTGGGGTGGAAATGCTTCAGAATTCCTGTAAATTTCCTTCTGGAAAGGCTCCAGCTTCACCTTGGGAAGTGGCTTTTGTCACCCACGGGGGTGGCTTGGTTGCCCTTGGACCACCAGTGAATTTCTCTGTTTTATTTTATTCCATTTACTTCAAGCCCTAATAAAAATCTTTCCAAATTGCAGTGGCAGCTTCCTGGTTTTCCTTTTCATGGAATCCCAGGAGCATTTAGGCTGGAAAAGACCTCCAAGGTCATCAAGTCCAACCTTTGATCCCCACAAAGTGAGGTCACCCCTAAGCATCCCAATCCCCATTACCAGGGGTAAACTGGTTTTAACTGGGAGCTGCACCAGTCCCTCCCTGGAGATTTTCCCCAAACAATTGGAGATTATTTTGTGTTATTTATTGGATAACGTGGAGTGGATCAGAAAGGGAAAATAGTTTACTGAGGAATTTCAGGCTAATTATATTTGCATTAAAGCGGAATTAATTCCCCTCTGACGAGAATTAATTACTGCGAAGGATTCCCTTCCTTCAGACCGGTTTGTAACTGAAACTGTGATGAAATAAAAGCCAGAACCCGGGGCTGTGATGCAACAGGGCTTTAATACAAACAAAAAGTGGGATGAGGCAGTGCAGAGGCAAAGAACGGAATCTCCATGTCAGAATTCATTCCCAGTCCAGCATTCCCGGTTCAGCCTGGACTCCAGTCCAGCAGTCATTCCAAAACATTCCTTTTCCAGCCAGACACTTTCACAGCCAAGTCCATGACTGGTTTGACTCTTCGGGTTCAGGGAGTACAAAACACAACAGGAGAGAGGGACAAAGGGAGGGAACATCGGGATCCTAAGCCTTGGATAAAGCACAACGAGATCCAAACAACCCCAGCTCCAACATCAGCTGGAGCAGAGACCGCTCGGAATTCCTATTTTTCCTTTTCCTTTTTCCTCAGCTTTAAAGGGTTAAAAAGGCCCGTAGTTCCCGTAGCGATACCTGTAGTACCCTCGGGAAGAATAGGGATAATAATTCCTACCGTAGCCTGAGGAATAGGAGCCGCGGTAGAGNCCCGCCGATTTCGGGCATGGACGAGCCAACGATGCTCTCCGTGGGGCAGGAGCTGATGATGGGCCCCGGGAATGTCACCACCACGGGCGGGGCGTAGACGATGGCTCGGGAATCTCCGCAGGCGGCCACGCAGGGCTCGCTGCAGGCATCCACGTAGGGCTGGCTGCAGGTCACCTCGCAGGGCGAAGCGCAGCGGGCACTCAGCAGTTGCCCGTAGGACGACATCGTTGCAAATCCCACCTGGAATGAGGAAAAAATCCCAGCCCGGTGAAGGCACGGCCGGAGGGTTGGAAGAATGGGGAAGAATTCCTCAGTTCTGGGGTTTTTCTGAGTGTTTAATTCTTTAATCGCCGCCTTTTAGAGGGGAAAAAATGTCCCCAGACTTCTCTGTCAGAGAGGGGATCCGGGTGGCAAAAATGTCCCTGAATTGTCCCTGAATTGTCCAAAACTGTCCCTGAATTCTTAGGGATGTGGCTGAGATATCCAGTGGGAAACTGGAGATGATTCCCTTTGGGATTTCCTGGAAAGGGAATCCCAAATGGGAATGGGGATTTGCTGGGTGGTGTTTGGATGGACAGGTGCAGATATGTGGGATTAAATCATCTGAATAAATGAGTTTGCGGTTAAAAAAATTTAATTTTTTTTTTTAAATCACCATTTCTAGGGCACAATCCACTTTTCCATAAATTGCACCAATCAAGGGAGATGAATTGTGGGGAAATGCTTCCAGTTCTGTCCCCACTCCTCTCTAGTGCTCCATGGAATCATGGACTGGACCTTAAAGATCCAGTTCTGACCCCTGACTTGGGCAGGGACATTTTCCACAGACCCCAAACCCCGTCCAGCCTGGCCTTGGACAATTCCAGGGATGGGGCAGCCACGGCTTCTCTGCGAATTCCATTCCAGGGCCTCTCCAGGCTCACAGGGAAGGATTTATCCCTAAAATCCCATCTAAACCCATCAGTGTGAACCCATTCCCCCTTTTCCCAGCGCTCCATCCCTTGGAAATTCTCTCCCCGTGTTCCTTTTGGCTCCTTCAGGTCCTGGAAGGCCACAATTGGGTCACCCCAACCTTGTCTGTATTTTTGTCCTGTCGCTATTCCCAGAATGAATTCTGGGAAGAACCTCCCCATCCTTCTCCCACATCATTCCCTTCCCTGTTCCTTTTGGGAATCAACCCCACCCCGACCACGAGTTTGGAGTGACCCTTCCCCATAAATAAACGCCCAATTCCTAAAAATTCCTCCCATCATCCCATTCCTTTCCCCACCTCAATCCCAAGCCCCACTTCCCACGCAAAAACTCAGAGGACAAACCTCTACCCTGATTTAGGATAGGACATAAAACCTCCGATCAAAGCTCCCCATAAACCAAATTGCCTCTAATTAGGAGCTGATTCAGTTAAATCCGACTTACCCAGTCAGCGAGGAGAGCGAGTCAGCAGAGGCAGCTCCAGGGCCGCCAGGCAGGAGCACTTTTATATCCTGTCACAGAGAAAGGAAATTGGGAGCCACCTTGACGCAACCCCCTTGTGAAATGGAATGTTTTCCCTGCTCCTGCCTCCCCTTGTCGCAACTGTTTTGATAACGCCTTAGGATTAGGAGATAATTCCCAGTCCCACACAGGGCGCTGCAGGTGCTTCACCCTTCCCGGGCCTTTGCTGGAAATCTCTCCATCAGCCATGGATTTTTTATTTTGTTTTTAGGATTTTCACTAAAATGTTAATTTTGTCACTCTGTAGTCACTTNCCCTAAAATGATAATTTTGTCTGCCCGTGGTCGCTTTGTGTTCACCCCATGGGATTTCATGGAATTTCTGACTTGGGAAATAAATCCCCAGTCCCACAACGAGCACTGCAGGTGCTTCACCCTTCCCAGGCATCTTTTGGAAATCTCTCCATCAGCCATGGATTTTTTATTTTGTTTTTAGGATTTTCACTAAAATGTTAATTTTGTCACTCTGTAGTCACTTTGTGGGTTTTTATGGAATTTCTGACTTGGGAAATAAATCCCCAGTCCCACACAGGGCGCTGCAGGTGCTTCACCCTTCCCGGGCCTTTGCTGGAAATCTCTCCATCAGCCATGGATTTTTGGGTTTTTTTAGGATTTTCCCCAAAGTGTTCATTTTGTCTGTCCATGGTCACTTTGTGTTCACCCCATGGGTTTTTAGGGAATTTTTGACCTGGGACATAAATCCCCAGGCCCACATGGGGATGTGGGATAATCCCCAGACCTAGAAGTGCTTCACCCTTCCTGGGCCTTTGCTGGAAATTTCTCCATCCACTGAGGGAGATTTTTCCCTAAAATATTCACTTTGTCTGCCTGTGGTGACTTTGTGTTCACCCCATGGGTTTTTAGGGAATTTTTGACCTGGGACATAAATCCCCAGGCCCACATGGGATTTGGGATAATCCTGAGGCCTACACAGAGTGCCCCAGGTGCTCCACCCTTCCTGGGCCTTTTTTGGGAATCCCACCATCAACCGAGGGGGATTTTCCCTAAAATATTCACTTTGTTTGTCCATGACCACTTTGTGTTCATCCTCTGGGATTTTATGGAATTTCTGACCTGGGACATAAATCCCCAGGCCCACATGGGATTTGGGATAATCCTGAGGCCTACAAGTGCTTCACCCTTCCAGGACCTTTTTTGGGAATCCCACCATCAACCGAGGGGGATTTTCCCTAAAACAGGTGGATTTTCCCCTAAAATATTCGCTTTATGATCACTTTGTGTTCTCTCCATGGGTTTTTAGGGAATTTCTGTTCTTGGAGCTGTCATTTCCAGATAATTTCCTTTTCACATTCCAAGTTGGAAGTTTGAGGCACCAAAGCAAATCCTGGACAAGAATTCCATCAGAAACTCAGATTTAAGAGAGGACATCTTCCCAGGATTTTATAGGATTTTATATTTAATCAGGAATTTTATCAATTTCTCCTCTCATCATCATCACCTGAAATCCAGACCCACAAACTCAGCTCAAATAAATCCCCAAGACCTGGAAAATGCTGATAATGTGATTTCTATGCTCACATTTACATTAAAAAAAAAAAAACAAAACAAAACAAAAAACTCTTCCTTCTCAGTTGTGGTGAATTATTAAAACGAAAGGAAAACACAAAGCCAAAGCACCAAATAAATTATTTTATTTACATTTCATGGCTCTGGAATCAATTTAATGAGCAGAGGAGACACACGAGCAGCACAGAACAGTCTGACTCACTTAATTTGTGGCAATTAAAAGCACCCCTTAATTACAGTGATTGACAGCTGAGGCAATTCAAGGAGTTACCAAACCCAATATTTGAGAAAAGTCCATAAGAACCTTGTCCCATTGTCTTGGAGGTTTTTCCAACGGAGAAAAAAATGGTTTAAAGCACAAAACTGCCCAAAAATCCCCAGGGTTTGGTTTCTGGAACTGGGAATTTTAACTGGGATTTTTTTCCTTTGTGGATTTTCACAGCCCTGATATTCCACGGAGATCCTTCCAAAAAAAAAAAAAAAATCAGCTCCCAAATGCAAACCTGTGGCACAGGCCCAAAACTCATTTCACAAGCCCTGAACCTGCCTAAGATCAAAGAGTTCCTTAAGAGATAAGAGAGAGAGATAAACTCCCTTCCCAGCTGGAAGAAAAATCCTTCTGGAAATAGAAATTAAAACAAATGAATAAAAAAAAAATCAGTAATTTTGGCTTTTTCTGCAAAGGATTTGCAGGGGGAAAAAAAATAAAAATAAGAACCTAATGTATTTTTTACATTAAAAAAAAATAAACTTTAAAGAGCAGCATTTTGTGCAGAGGAGCTCCAGACTCACCTCCAACCAAGCAGCTCCAGAGATTTATCCGGGAGATTCCTCATCCTGTTTTTTCCTGATGTTGTTGTTGTTGTTGTTGTTGTTGTTTTCGTGGCTGGTTAAATTGATTTTCTGGCTTTAGGAATTCCAGGGCTCTGCTCTGATCCTTCCCGGCTGCTTTGCATAGGGAGATGAAATCAGAGGAAGCTGCTGCAGCTGCTTTGCTCTTCCCTATAATTTTCCAAATTGGGCTCCGAGGCCGCTTTGGCAGAGAGGAAATCATCGTGGTGTCATTATCCCAGATGGGGCAGAACACCTCAACCCTCATTTTCCCCCTGATTTTTATCGTGATGCCATGAAGGGAACGGCCAACAACACCGGGGCAGGAAAATAAACAGGCTAAAAACCAAAAAAATTGGGAATTAAGAACTGGTTTGGATCCTGGAATCTCAGTTTCGGAGCAGTTCCTGGAATCTGATCTCCAAATTAAGGGGTGATATTTTTGGGGTTTTTATTCATCGGATGATTGGGAGATTGAAGGGGAAATGTGGGATTAAATTAAATTAAATCAAATCACCACCAACTGCTCGTTAATTATTTGTGTTTTCAGCGCCCTTTCATTGCTCAGATCAGAGCAGGGCGTCAGTTCTGTTAATTTCTGTCCATTTCTACTCATTTATGTTAATTTATGTTAATTTATGTCAATTTCTGATAATGTATGTCCATTTCTGTGCATTTATGTTAATTTCTGTTAATTTATATGCATTTACATCCATTTATGTAAAATTATATTAATTTTTGTAAACCTCTGTCCATTTCTGATGTGATTCCCTCTGTTCGACCCCATAAAAAATAAAATTTTTGGCAGCCTCATCCCTAAGAATTGAAGAACAAAACACATTTTTACTTGGATTTCCTCCCTCATGGAGAGATTTGGGGACATTTTTTTAACCTCCAGCACTATAAAAGGTGACAATTAAATAATTAAACACAAAAATAACCCTGGAAATGAGGAATTCTTCCCCCACCACCCAATGAGATTTGCTGGGAGCTGGGGAATAATGACGGCACCCCAAGATTTCCAGGGAATCTTTCATCTTGGGAAACAAAACACAGCTAATGATCTTTAATTCCTTGGATAAAACTCGGAATTGCAGCCCCGGGGGGAAGCCTGGGTGTAATTTGGGTCTGTCCTAAAAGCTGGGCCAGGTTTCTTTTTGGGGCCACCACCCCCAAATGACTTCTCCAGGTCAGGGTCACCCCCAGGATCTTGGAATATCCCGAGGTGGAAAGGAATTCCAAGGACCATCCCCAAGAGTCCCCAGAGTTTATTTTTTATTTTATTTTTGAGGTCCTGGCTTTGATAAGCTCAGCCTAACCCCAAACTCCTGGAAAATTGAGGAGAAGATCTTGACCTTCATCGAGGAGCTGGAGAATGTCCAGGGATGGGAACGGGGATGGAGAATCCTAGAGAGGCCCAGCCTGGAGAAAAGGGGGAATTTTGGGATTTTCCAGGGGGGAATTGGGATCTGATCCCAGGGAATGGGGATAGGACAAGAGGGAACGGCCTCCAGCTGTGCCAGGGTGGGAAATTTGGCAAAATCCCACCTGGAAAAGGGAAAAAGCCTTGGAAGGGGCTCAGGGAGGTTTGGAGCTCTGGAGGAATCCCTGGAATTCTGGCTGTCCGGGTGGGGATGGGACACAGCTTGGACTCCATGACCTTGGAATTCTGTCCCAGCCTCCGGGATTTTGGGATTCTGAAGAGCTGCAGGATCTGCTCCTCAGGGTTTGGGGTTATTTGGGGCATCTGAGAAGCTCCACCCTCGCAAATAATTAATTTTAATACTTCATTAACGCCCGTGGAATGAGCCATTCCCATTCCTGCATCGCCCCATGGCTCACCCAGGCGTGGTGCTGAGATCCAATTTAATCGTCCATTAATGAGAAAGATATTAATTAAATCTTCATTTGCCTTCATTGCCTCATTAAAGCTGCTCGTCTCAGCAAGAAAATCTGGCAGCTTCCTCTGAGATCCTTCAAGGATTAAACCCGGAGATGGTGGCACAAAATCCTGTAAAATTAATTTATGGTTGGATTCAAGGAGGGAAAGGAAATTTTTCCCAGGGAAAAAAAAAAAGAGCAGAGTTTTTTTATTTAGAGGAAATAATTTTTTTCCAGCTGTGATTATTTTACAGCACTGATTAATCCAGCTCAACAAGGCACAAGGTCCAGCTTGAATAAAAATCTGTCAGAAATTCCAGTGCTCCTGGAATTGAGCGGGAATTGTGGTTATGGGAAAAGGGAGATGGGTTCAAGCTGAAAAAGGGAAAATTTGGGTTGGGTTTAGGGCAGGAATTGTTCCCTGGAAGGGTGGGGAGGACCTGGAATGGATTTCAAGAGAAGCTTTGGCTGCCCCACCCCCAGAATTGTCCAAATCCAGGTTGGAGCATCCTGAGATAATGGAATTTTTTTTTTTAAATTAGATTAATTTTAAGGACCTTCCCCACTCAAACCATTCCATGATTTTAGGATTCTTAGGCCTGAAAAGGGATTTGAGGAGGAAAAGCAGCCCCGTCCCTTCCCCTGGGCCAAGCTTTGATCTCCCTGACCTCATCCCGAATTTTGCTGCTGTGCAATATTGGGAATATAATGACAGGTTATTGGGAATAACCGGATTAATCCCTGGGTGTGCCCCAGCCCCGGATCCTCCCCTGGATGGAGAATCCTTGGGCAGGTCGGGTCACTCCTGGGCGCCAGTTTGCCCCTGATAAATGAGAATTTTACAGGGCCAGGAAGGGGGAAAAGGGAAAGGAGGAGGAGGAGTTGTGGGATGGGAAAGGGAATGAGGGATCCGGATCATCCTGGAGGTTCCTTCCATCCCAAACCACCCCGGGATTCCCTGAAAATCGGAAGAGGAGGAGCAGCCGAGCTCCCCGCGCGGGGCCGGAAAAAATTCGGGAATGCTGGGAGAGAAACAGGTGGGATGGGTTTGTGGGAAAAGGAGGGAAAAGCAGGGAAAAGCAGGGAAAAAGGCAAATTGGCAAAAAAATCCAGAAATTCCTGGTGCACCCCTTGGTTGCTATTCAAAATTATAATAATAATAATAATAATAATAA
>VXBI01011693.1:0-45660 GCA_013397375.1 Toxostoma redivivum
GGAGACTGGCTGAACTCCTGCAGTAGAAGATGTGTTAAATTATAGATGGGGTTAATTATGTCTTCACTGGAATCTTCATTGGCACTTATATAATGAAGGATTTTCATTCCTGTTCTCACAAGCTCAGACAAGCTCTCCAAGGTTTTATTGTTAAAATTAAAGAAAAGATCTATAGATTTTAATGTGCTGACATTATAATTCAGCTGTAAGTCTTTTAATATGTTCAATGTCTTTTGGATGGCTTGAGTGACTTGTGAGATATTGGCTACTCCAGAGCTTTCCCCAAACTCTTTAAACACGGCTGTTACAAATTCTGACAGCTGATTCAATTCTTCATTGAAGACACCACTTGATTTATTATTCAGCTTTTGCAAATGGCTGTCTAACACCTCCAAGAACTGCCCATAGGCTCCAATGGCTGTGTTATTCCACTTCATGGATCTCAGCTTCTCCCCAAGGCGCCAGTAGATGTTCAACTCATCCCACCAGGCCTCACCCATGGACTTCTCTACGGCTCTCATCAGCTCAAACACAGGCAGCAGGAAGTACTGATAACCTACATTTGTGCCTGTCTTTCTAAAAAACATCCTCTGGAGAGCTAGGAGCTGCTCTGGGAAGTTTCTGTAGGACTCAGGCTCAAGCAGATCATCAGAAAACACAGATGGGATTTCTTGCATTCCACTCAAAAGGTCTCTGAGACCTTCCAGAAGTGATGGCATGCTTGTAGAGAGCAACATTTTGAGAGCATCCTTAGTCTGCAATGCACTAGAATTAGAATTAGAATCATTTAGGAGAGCTGGACTCCAAAGCATTGTAGCTAATTTTAAAGCCCTCTGAATTTCTTGCCACTGGGTCATTGTATTGAGAATGGAAGTCCCAATAAAGTCGCTCTGTAATTGCGGTGATGTGAAGTTATAGATTTCATCAATTATTTCCTTATTATATGGTTCCTTTAATTTATTATCATGATGTGGATTCATTCCCAGTTCAAGAAATGCATACAATTTCTGTAATGTTTCATTCTTCAAATTTCTGAATAGATTTAAGCTTTTTAATTCACTTCTATTCATTTTTTCCTCAAAGCCTTTTAAACGTTGTAGATGCTTTTGTATGGCTTCTAAATCATCTGAATTAATGGACCTCTTGGAGTGCTTTCCACCAATCTCTGGTGACTTTATTTTTCTGGAGGGGAACAAAAAAGTGTTTTAGTGAATATGAAATCAATGCAAGTGGAAATGTAAAGTGATTTAGAGCAAAGATCATAGATTTGAATTACACTGTTAGTAATATCCCTTTAGCTAATGTCTCACCTCAGAACTTCCTCCAATTCAGACACTAAAGTGTGATTGTCTTTCCAGTGAACAAAGGAATTACAAATAAATCTGGTCACCCAACTTCCTTCTTTATCTACAACAAAAATGTGAAGAGCATATTAGTAAAGATCATGTTATTCTGGAACCTGAGAAGTGCTGTAATGGCAAATCAATCCACAATAACATGCACATATGAAATTAGGCTCCTACCAAAAGCCACAATATACTGGTTACAAATCTGAGTGTTCTTTTGGTGTGTGACTCTTTCTGGCCGTTTGAGGGAAGTGAGGATGCTGCCTGGCATCCTAGAAATGACTTTCAGGAGCAATTCAATGCTCCTGTGTCCTCCTGCTTTAGAAGCACTTTGCTGTCAGTAATGCAGAGTAAGGTGGCCAAGTATTTATTATGGTTTCTTTCCCTTCATTTAAGGCTGCTTTTTTACTGCTCACATATAAGCTCTGTCTGCAGCACCATTTATGTCTCCCACCACCATTTACACTCATCTTGCTATCCCTTGTGTGGCCAGTCCTCTCACCAGCCACTTTCCATGTTTTCCCTACTTGCACACCTCGTCTTTCTTCTAACCCACCTCAAATTCCACAATCTCTGCAAAACAAGTAGAGAAGGGACAGCAATCCCCATCTGTCCCTTACAGAACAGAATCCCCTTACAGCATTTAGTTGCTGCTCCTTTCCCTTGCCTGCTCACGGATCCCCAGTTAGAGGGGGGTAACCAGGAGTATCTCTGCTGGAAGGGACAGGGATTTAAAGGACTGGCTCATCTGGATGTAAACAGCTCATTGTGCAGCCCAGCCCCAACCCTTGCCTTCAAACACCGAGCTGTGTTTGACAGAGTCCACAACCAGAGGCAGATTTTGACATCACCCCCCCAAAAAGCAAATCAAGGTAAAACATTACAGCTCCCCATTTCCACTGAGGCTGCAAGCTCATGTTAATTCATTGTCTACTGACAAACCCAAGCCTTTTTACTTTTCCATTTGAAATGAGGCACTTTATTCACATTTGTAAAAAGCTGAAGGAAGAATCCATTATGCTGAGCCCTGAACAGTGTGCAATCTGTATGGTTACTTATTAGCCTGCAGTTTGCTTCTCCTTAGCACCACAGGTTTTCAGCAGAGATATGGCTCAATGGAGGAGTCTTACCTTGCTCCAAGCAGTTCAGGGGATGTGGAGAATCTGTAACATCATTCTGAACAGTTTCAAATCTATCATCACTCACAAGAGATGCAGAGACATTCTGAGCTGTCAGCACAACACTGAAAGAGGGGGGAAAAAAGGAAAAGAAATTGTGGTTAAAGGTTTATGAGAAGAGATAAAACAAAGGTTCTAATAGGAAACAACTGGAGTACAGCCTATCATTCTTAAAATGTCTGACAAGACATCACCCCTATTTTTAAATATTTGTTTGATCATGTATAAGATACAAACACCAAGGGCTTTGATGGGAAAGCCATGGTGGTGTATTAGCACAAACACACGTGTGGTACTCATTTGGTGCATTTTTCCAGAGAGTTATGTAAAATCTACAGCCACTAAAATCCAGCCAGCAGGTCTCAGAAAACACCCAGGTGACACAGCAGCCATGTGATTCACTGCTGCAGGGGAATTTCCTCCTAAAACACCCAAGAACCAAGGAGACAAGGCTCCAGGGAGAGCAGGAATCCCAGGGGGAAAAACATCTGTGGAAAGAAGAAGCAATCACAAATAACTGTTGCCATTTCCAATTCTCCTTCTTTCCTTTTTTATGCTGTAATAGCCAGGCTGACAGGGAAACAAGGAATGTTTTTCAGTCTTAGGAAGGAACAAGCTGATAATCAGGCATAGTGTATCACAGAGGAACTCATTTAAAGGGCTGCCTGCTCAGGTGTGCAGGTTACTGAAAACTTCAGTGTGATTTTTAGTCCCTTTTTTTTTTTTTTTCTCTCCTGTATAAAGAGAAGCCTTCACTGTAGGTGTGGGGTCACTGAAATGCTCCATCTGAAGTTGTGCAGGTTATACACAAAGAACCTGGCTGGGCTGATCTCAGTGGCATGAATAAATACATACTGATCTGTGGGAACAGGCTGCTACTGAGAACAGAGCACCGGGGATCTCGTCTCTCCTAATTTAACATAATGCCTCCATGCAGGCTTCGTGGGCTTGGTGCTCATCATTTTCATTCTGCAGATGTGCTTGTAAGAGTCTTAGAGGGGAAGAAGCTCAGTTATAAACGACATATTTAGCTGAGCAATGGCAGAGCCAAGGAGGAGGCAGGCACAGGCTTGCCAAAAATGGATGCACATCACGCAGATCAGAAGGCAGCAAACATGGAAACAAGTGTTGTTGCTGCCCTTTTATTTCAGTCTTGCAAGGCTTCTGCAGACTTTGGCTGTGAAGAAAAAGCTCAGCTTATGTGCTTAGCTGAAAAACTACCTTACAGCAACAAACAGGAACATTTGTGAAATCAGTCTGCAAAACAGGTTTTTGTGAGTAATAAGATTTGCTGCTAAATTTTCTATAGGATTCATGAGTTGGAAGTTACTGTTTCACACTGGTGGTGTTTATCACTTGGTTAATACCGATGCCACAATGGGCAAAAGTTCTTTTCTTCTATAGCTTCATATTTCTACAACAACAACAACAAATTCCCTGTACAGCATTTCTTTAGGAGTTCAGTCCTGCCTGAGTAAGAGACGTGGCCAGGCTCGCTAAGATGTGCTTTTGTAAGCATCATTAAAAGTACTATTTGTGCAATCTCTTTGCAATAACTCTTTACTCATGCATTTACAGTGCCAGATGCCAGGCATAAAAGCACTGCACAGTTCTGGTGATGAAATTCTATGTCCCTGTTTGTCATGCCTGTGATAACTTCACCCAGCTTTGCAGCTGTAGAGCAAAGCAGAGCAGCACAGTCAGTATTAATTCTCCTGGGCACTCCAACAGGGCTGGTTCTCAGGCTGGCTTCTGCAAGCCACTAAATGCAAACAAATGTAATAATCCTGTGACTGAAACAGCAGCATGAACAAAACGCTTCTGAATAAAATTACAATTCTTGCCACACTGCTACTGACTCCTCTAAGGATAAGGCCATTACAGCTTACACATGGGTCTCACAATGCAGCATGGAAAATTACCTTGATATTAAATGTACAGGTTTTTAAGTGCCTCAGCAACACACTAGTGATCAAAAGTGAGTCCCTCTCACTGAGTGCAATCAAAGTGGCAAAGCTTCTACAACTTCTTTTGACATCTTAACCCAACTGCTCATGTATGCAAGATAAAAACCAAAATCAGTCTGAAGACATTCAGTTTCTTGGTGGCCTCTATGTACTGTAACAATTGGACTATCCAGAATATTTTATAGCAGGGTCAGTCACACATCCAGAAGATGACTTGGAACAGAGTCCCTTAATCTTGAGTAGCTCAAGTCTTCTGGAGATCAGGGAGAGTTTAGCCAAACTACAGCCCAGGAAATGGATTTCAAGGCTAAGCCCATTTAAGAAATTTGTATTGTCCTAGGTGTGAACTGCATCAAATATTTCAGTAAAGTTAAATAATGCAGTTAAGCCAGCTCTGTTTTTCATACAACCACTGAGCAGGTACATAACTGGCACTTTCTTCTTCAAGTCAGACAGTTAAAACTCATATGATAGAAAACCAAGCTCCCTCTCTTCTCTGCTTTCTTGGGACCAGTCTTGAAAGATTAAACCAGCAGTAGATTAGTTAATCAATTTTAAAAAAAACAACATTATGGCTGCCCTACAATTGCTTGAGGTGTTCCAAAGCAACCTGAACTTGGCTCTGTGCTTTTCTGGAAAAAAGCAGCTGACTGCTTTCTTTTTCCAGCCAAGAGGGTTTTTCTTCCACCAAAGGCAGTGGCTGTGACTCACCAGCTCTTCTATCTGCACAAGGGCATGACAGTGCCTCTGAGCAGGCTGAGAGAAAACTCAAGAGTTTATACCAAGCTCCCATTAAAAGAATGACACAAGAGTCACTGGAAAACAACACACTGCTCACAGTCCACAGACACCTTTAGAGATGCATTTGCATGGAGCTGCATCATTCCCCAAACAAACCATGCTTTTAAGGTAACACCTTTATTTCAAGAGGAGAGGTGATATCCTTAGAGGTCAGTACACAAACCCAACAGCTTCCAGTGCTTCTACTGCCATTTTCTCTGTTTTACCTGCTTGGATTCTGAAGGAAAACAATTATGTCTCGCAGCTGCATGTTGTCCTGGAACACATGTGGGGCCAGTAAGAGCAGGTGCCACAGGGAGGTGTCATTCTGCACTTGGGAGATGAGTGTCAGAAATGAGACAATTTCCTTGACAAAGGTCTCCTGGTACTGTGGGTTGTGCTGCACCTTAACAAATAAAAATGTAAGAAATTATTTAAGAACCAGAAGAAATTATTTAAGAACCAGAAGCCTTGCTGCTGGGGGGGTCTTTTTATGTTTTTCAGCTGGCACTGCACTTGCATGCAAGTCTGCAAACAATACATTCAAAGGACAGGCAGTAACTGAGAGTGTGACTGTGTTTTACCTTCACACCCCAGGTTATACAATAAATTCTCTGTTCAGACAACCCCATGATTCACAGTGTCCTAAAGAGTCCAAAGACTAAGCAATACAAGAAAATTAATACCAATCCTAACCTTGGCAAAGGAAAAAAAAAAAAAATAAGGCTTTATCTTTAAAGGATTATTTTGCTTTAATTATATTGCTTTCCCAAAGACAAGTACTGCTTCAATCATGAATTGTTGGATCAGATGCAGGAGTCACTGGATGAAGTTATACTGCTGAGGTAATACACAATTAGATTTATTGCCTTCCCAAGGTTTAAACATTCTTATTTACACCACATCCTCACGGTGTTCCATTGACCTGCCACTGCAGAAGGGCAAACAAAGAGGAGAAGCAAGGCCGAGGTGTGGTGAGAACCTTTAGTGGCCATGAGCTGGTGGCTGGATGATGCTCAGCTTTCCACTCAGCTTGGAGATCTTTGGGCTAAGCCCATGCACAAGAATTAACTCAGCCTCACTGTGCCCTACAGGTACAGAGATGAGCAACTCCTGCCCACGAGGGGCCGTGCTGTAGCTCCCAAACCCTGTCTGATGTGTGTGACCTGCCACAGCTCCCAGCTGCAGTCCCCAGGGAAGGTCCCAGGCACTCACCTGGGAGAGCTGGGTCCTGAACTCCTGGGCAAAGGAGTCCAGAAGTGATGAGTTGGTGGAGCAGAAGGTGTGGTGGATGTTGGCTGCCATGCTCCCTCCCGTGGCACCGGGATGTGCCAGGTACCGCGACAGGACCTGGCACAGCAGGGCCCTGAGGCTCCCTGCAGTGGAGTGCTGGGGCTGCTTCTGAAAGGACAACAAAACATTCAGGGTAGCTGTAAAGCAACACTGTGCTTGGGATGGTTCTAAATGCAGTGATGAGACTTCTTTTAAGGGCTAGCAGGAACATCTGAAAAGCATTGTGGTTACAGCACTTGCACGTAGACAGAATTCTAACAGCTGAACAGTGTCACTAAAACCCCTGACATTCCTCATCTATTCCAAAGAGAAATGCTCATATAAGTGTTTGTAGGACTTGACACCAAAACACAAAAGCAGTGTCCATTACATTGTAACAGGTTTCTATTACAAAGGAATAGATTCCATAAATATTAAATACCTATACAATAAATACACAGCACCTCTGATGCCACTGCAGAATTATCATGGGCAAATAAATCCTTGAATGTCAAAGCCTGCGACATCGTATCTTTAATTTCATAAGAAAGAAAATATACTTCAAACATCTTAACTCACACAAGTTCTGAACAAAGTATCTCAGGTTATTTATTGTGTGTGACTGTATTTTGTATTTCATGGTATTATGCCTCAAGGTTTGCCTGGTTTCTGCCTAGAGGATAAAGAACTCATCACAAAGCTTAAAAATCCACCCACAATCACTGTTCCCAAGAAAAAGGAAATATAATACATAATAGGGGAGATCCTAAAGCAATAAAAGCTGTGTTTTGGTACTTTGAGCTTCTAATTCTTTTAATATGAGGATACACAAATGTCCACACTCAGCTATTATGCAAATACAGACTTACCTTCCCAAAACTGAGGATCTTGTTGAACATGTGGGTTCTGGAAGTCAAGTTGGATGGTGATGAAATATTCTGAAGGTTTTTCTCTCCATGAGATACCAAATCCCCAAATGCTGCAATAACAGTTTGAAACACTGTATTTTACTTATGTCTTTTAAAACCTCTTTTCTACATAAAACCAGGACACAGGACAGCTACCTACAGCTTTGGGTGCATTATCAATCTGTTTCCAAAGGTACAGCCAATGGCATCCCCTAAGTACTTTAGGGCTTTTTCTGATATAATAAAATTCTGGATGACACTGTAACTTGTTATATGGGGCCAAGACCTATCATTTTTAAATTATTTTTCTTAAATAAAATGTAGAACTGAGTTCCTCCCTGACCATCAACATGAGTCAATAGTTCCCATAACTGTTCATTGATTTACTTTTCCCCTCCCCACGCCTCTGCACTTGGTCCCTTTTGCATTCTGCCTTTTTCTGTCTGTGCACCACAGAGGGTGCTGGCAGGAATGCTAATTGGAACAGTGAATGGCTGGAGCAGAACAGGCAAATGCAAATCTGTAATCATTCATTTCATCCTGAGCTCCCTGAAGAAAGGACTATCCATCATGATGGCTTGCAGACTGTACCAGTCATTACCATCAATAAATAATAATTGTAATGATTTTAGGGAAACTTTCAGACTGAAAGTTCCTTCAGGAAAGAGAATCACATCAGAGGAGAACATCACCAACAATAAATATCCACTCTGGCACAGAAGACAACTTATTTGCTGGATAACCGTGGATAAAAATGCATTTGAAAAAAATCATAAGCTGTTTATGGAGAATTTGTGGGTAGTAAAAGGGCAATATTCCATAAATAGCCAGATCTCTAATTAATGTCCAATCAATCTGTGATCTTGCATTGCTCCTGTGAAGTGCAACCATTTAATCCTGGTTTCTTGGCCAAATTCCAAAGTCTTTTCTACAGACAGCTACTTGTACTTGTTCCCAAGAATTTACACTAATGACATGGCCACAGTCACGTGCCTCTATGAAACACATAAATCATTTCAGCAGTGCTCTAACAATTGCAGCTCTTGCTGCAATTGTCCAGAGACCTTCAAAAGATCAGCCTTCAAAGAGCAGAACTTCCCAGAGCAGCGAGTAACCTACCCAGTGAAGCATTCCTGCTTTCCAGAAATGGTGATGGCTGCCCGTCCTTGGCTACACTGGATGAGCTCCTGAGCTTGCTGGGGGAAAGAAGACAAGAAGAAAAAAAGAAAAAAAGATGAGACACCAGATGTAACAATTGCCAGAATTTCCTATAATTAACTTAGAATGTGTCTATGGCTGGATTTCATGGCAGGTGTGTTGAAATCTGGGTTATGCAAAAGCCTGGTTCCTTCTGGAGGCCTGGCACATATGTTGGGGAAGAAAAAGTGCAGAACTCCATGGCTATAAAGTGCATGGCCTTACCAAGAAATCCTTCCATACATCAAGACCTTACTCATCCTTCCCAAACATTCCACTACAGGAGAAAAGGGTGGAAGAAGTTGTTGCTGAGCTTGGTTTTGGACTTGGTTCCCTTTTCTTAAGGGAAATTTCTGCCAACCATATCATGCACACTTTGGTAAATGCCTCTAAGGAACAGAATCAAAGGTGAGAACCTTGCCAATTTTGTCTGCTGACCTCTGGTAATACACAGTTTTAGGGCAAGTTATAAAACAGTTTAACAAGAGCTTCAGTGAGTTGCACAATGGGAGAGGAGAAAAACAGCCTGGATTAGCTGAATATTACAAAACAATATATCCACATAGTGAAAGGTCACAGTTCAAACACTTTGTGACAAACTCACCAGTGGGGATCCTGCACCTGAGGCTGAGCCACACTTATTCATCTGGAGTCTTCCCCTTCCCAAGGAATCTTTTCCTGAGGTTTTAGACTCTGCTGAACCCTGCTAGTTTTGCTGTGGCTACTTAATAGTTGGTGTTTTTCCTTGTAGAACACACCAAGGCTGACCACTGACAAGGGTAGGTATGGCTACATATCTATAATGATACTCCCCACAGACAACCTCGAGCATCAAGAGAGGTCAAGATGCTTGCTAATGACTCATGTTCTTGACATAGAACTTGGCCAAATCCTTTGATTTTCATTTGGCAGGAAAAACCACTTATTTCCTAAATAGCTTGTCAGAAACCAAAAGCAGAAAGCAAGGAGGATTTGTAGCTATTGAAACCCATGGAAGACCTCCAGCTTTGGCACAAGAAGCTCCCATTTCTTCATTTCAATACCCCAAATGAACCATTGTTTAACATGCCCAGGGAAAAACAATGACACTGAGGAACAGAGCTGTGAATCCAGGCATCCAGTCTCCATGTGGCTTTGTCTTCCTTCTTCTCTTCTGCTGCATGACCTTGAATTTGATTAGGATTCACCTTGCGCCACATCCCTAATCATCTTTCCCACCCATGGAGAGATTCTGACCACTGACTTGGCCTGGGAAATGACTCCCTCTGCACTAAGGAGGATCCTGAAGGAGCCACCAACCCCAGGGCTGCCTGATGTGCTCTCTGGTGGGGCCCATTTTAGCTCGTCAGACTCTCAAGCTCTGGCCAAGGGGGATTTTGAGACTGACTATGGAGCAGCCTCTCACCTGAAAACGAAGATGAGCACCCAGGGCCATTGTGAGATGCCCAGATTTTTAGCTCTCCATGAACCAGCCAGGCCTCAGTGTGGCATGTTCCCCAGGGGTCTGTCAGAACTGGGCAGCCAAGATGTAGAAACCACCTAGAAACCATCCTGGCTGGCATGCCTTAGAGCAAATGCTACTTAACTTCAACTGGAACATCAAGAAATTGAAATGGTCCCACTCAACATTTCCATTTCAGCAAACTGACACTCCAACAAAACCTGCTCCACACTGCAAATCACTGTGCTTTTGTAGGCAAAAAATTGTTTCTGCATTTTCATGTGTTTCCCAGCACATTCATATGTTTCCCAACACAGGGCACAGGTTTGATGGCCTGCAGAGAGGACACCCATTCTGGTTGGCACCTGGAGGACCTGTTCAAAGAGCAGTTGCTCCAGAACTAACATCCAAACTTCCAGCCAAAGCATCCTGAACTGATCACTCTCAGTGGCAGATCAACATTCTGGGCTGCTCTGAGGGCAAGTCTTATCACTGACCTGACCCACAGTCACGCAAAAAAATGTTCCTTTGCTTTGATCTGGGTGAGCTGAAGAGTTTTTCTCAGTGAGCAAAATTCCCTCCAGTAGAAGATTCAAGCCTGAATCAGTGGACACATTCCTTCCCTAATGTGATTATTTCTGAAGTGTCCACTTGCAGCTGATATTCTCCTTTCTAAGTGTCAGACATCTGTGAGAACAGGTAGTTGAGGTATAACTGTTGTGGACAAACTTGTACATACACATAGATATGCATGGGTGCTCCCTCCCCCTCAAAACAGGCTCTGTTTTACAGCTCCTAACACCTGGAAATATTCAGATTCCCTTACAGTCTGAGGGATGAGATGTCATTAAGTCTTGGCAGCAGATCCTCTGGTGTGTATGGTGTGCCCTTACACCTGGCATCGGAATCACACAGCACCGTCTGCAGGAACGGGAAGAAGCCGGCGCTGGGAAGGTTTCGGGGTGCCAGATAACCTGGAGAGAGAAAGAGAGAGAAAATGCCATTATGACGATGAGGACATGCACTTTTTTGGCCATATGTTTCTGCCATTTCTGTCTATTTTCCTTGTTTTCTGCCTGTTTTTCTGTTTCTGTCTATTTTCCCTTCCTAAACGACAGGGCAGATTCTCACTTACTGAAGCTCCTTTCACTGACTCCACCCTGGCAGTATGATCTGCCAAAGCCCACTACAAGCACCTCCTCAACACTGACATCTCAGGCTATTTAACCATACAATGGTTTGGCTTGGAAGAAACCTCGAAGGTTGTCCAGTTCCAACATGCCTGCCATGGGCAGGGACACCTCCCACTAGACCCAGTTGCTCAGGGTCCCAGTTAACAGGAGGAAGAGCCAAGCTATTTGTTCATAGGATACCTGTCAGTCCTGAAGCAACTGCAGATTTCCTCCCTTCACTCCAAAATCCAAGAACAAGGTAGAAATGACAAAAATCCCCTCAAATTATAAAAGATATCCTAATTCTGCCTTTAAAGATATCCTAATAAGATATCCTAAATCTGCCTTTAAAAACTAAAATTAAGTAAAAGTAGGCACATGGCCAGAGTAACCTGGAGCATCCATGAGGACATGTTCTCCAAGACTTGTTGGACTGATTTCTATGCAATGTCACGATCTTTATTTCCAAGCCAGGCTGTTAAAGCAGGGCTTTGTCTCAGCTTTTACCACAGGAAGGGGCAATGGATGCAGGACTTTTGTGGATCCTTTGCCTTTAGTGCAGAGCTGCCCTGGGAAGGCAGAGGAGCAATCCATCACCACCACCCCCCATGTGTCCTCCCGGCCCAGAGCAGCTCCAGCACCATCTGCCTGGTGACCTGGGATGCTGGCAGCTGAGGGATGAGTTCTGTGTCCCTGTCTCCTGTTTCTCCAGCCATGGGGTGGACCTGAGCAATGAGACACTGGAGTATTTGATGTGCCACTTGCCCCGTGCTGCTCGCTGCCAGCCCACAGAGTTCACAGCTGCCCTTCCTCTTAGAGACAAATGCTCTCATAAATCTCCAAACTCTTTTGCTGGATCATGGCAACATATTATTTAAAATAATCATTTGGAAAATTACCTGGCAAAGAACATTGCTATTATTTCTGCTGTGGAAAGGAGCCAGATTTGCTGAAGGCCTACAGGCAGGTTTGTGGTAATTGATTACCTTGCTCTTTACTCTTCAAAGATGACCTGAGACTCTCACCCAGACACAACTTTATCTCTCACCCTTCCAACAAGGACACAGTACCACATTTGTACAACATTTATTCATTATAGCAGTGGTCAACCCCCAGAGGTCCCAGAGGACTTGGCAGGGGTAGATGGAGTCCATGGCTGTTGGTCTCCTTGATGGAGAGTGGATTTTCCTGAGCTTTCCTCAGCACAGCTGGTCACTGCATTTTTGGGTCAGAACACAAGAGCTCGTGGTTTAGCATGGGAGATCCCACTGCTCTGGGCAAAACAGCAACCAGCACAGAGGCCTCTGAGACCTGCAGAGGTACAGGCACCCACTTTGATGGTGGTGTGATTCTCTTGTATATCTCAGTGGAGAGCTAGGAGTACAAGAGAAAATTAAAGGACATGGATACCTGCCAGAGGAGAAGGCTCCCTTGCTGGGGGAAGCTTCCCCCAACACTCCCTGCATCCCTCAAGCCACATCAAGAGTTAGACCCCTCCCTCTCTCCCTCCTTCCCTCAGGAGTTACACACCTGGCTGAACCAGCTCCTGGTATCCATAGAGCACCAACGGCAGCAAAAGAGCTCTCTTATCCCTACAGGCAGAACTTCTGGTGTTGGGGCCACAGGACCAAGTATCCACCACTCTAAAGGTGTTGTAGGGTAATTAATGTGCTGCCCATGAGGGAAATTTTAGAGCAGGACACTTTAATCTGGAAGCATTCTTATATGAATATCCCTGCTGTGTCTGTGGTGTTGGCCCTTTGGGATCACCAATTACAGCCCTGCACAGCGTTCTGCACTTTCCTCTCATCTTCCTTCTTATCTCCCACACCCTCATTCCTATGTAGGGCATTGACTTGCACACCAATCCAAAAATGCACACCACAGACCTCACTGGATCAATGTCCCTACCAAAATGAAGCTTCAAAGATGTGGGAAGCCATGAGGCCTGGGATGGAGGGCATAGCCACAGTGATGGGTAGGAGCTCCACCCTTCACTGCCCTCCACATCTACCAAAAACCACACAGCCAGGAGCCAAGCTCATGTCTCCAGTAGATCAGGAGCAGCTAAAGCTGGGCAACTTCTCAAGGTAAGGTTGAGTGGAGAACACAAGGATGGGTCTGGGGAGCACAGGTCTTCTCCAGAAACATGCAAGATGTTTACAGAGCTGATTAAGCAAGAATCAAGAACAGAGGAAGACTCTTCCCTGAGGTACAAGTAGCAATAACAAATTCTAGAATTGGACTCAAAGATAGCACACTTTGAACTAAATGGGCAATTAAACAATCAGCTGCTCTATCACAAGTGAAGTGTTCAGCATCAGAACACAGCGATGGTATCAGTTCTTTCTTTGCTTTTGAAACAGCACCCCAAAATATACAGAGCCAGGAATTTGTGACCTGAAGTTTGGAAGTGCTGCCACTCGTGCCTGTGAAGACATCATTGGCCCAAGAGGTTGAGGCACTCAGTGAGGCTCTGCCAGCTCTCAGCAGATGCTGAGCAGTTTGCTGGCAGCTGGAGCAGCCATGCACCATCCCTGAGTCACTGCAGGTGTGAACCAGTGTTACCCCACGATGCTCTTGGCACAGGAGCAGTGGCAATGCCAGGGAGCACTCTTCTGGAATAGAGTCTATGAGAACAGTTAGAGAATTCAGGAAGTTTTCTGAGACAGAAAAATCCAAAAAGTCTGGGCCATATTCCCACGTGGTGTATGTTAGACCTAGGCTGGTTCTCAGCCCTGCACCCTGCTAAGGAAGGAATTAACTGATGCCAAGGTGAGTCATGAGATTAATGCTCTCCCTGCTCCATCCCCTTGCTCATGGTGAGATGTGACCCCACAGAGCCACACAGGCTGTCCTGCCCACACAGGTGAATTCCCTGCTGGCCCTGTAACCACTGCACAGATGGCCAGGGAGGAGCTGCTTCAGGAGACTCCCCAGTGACCTGTCCCTGCCTTGGCTGAGGTTTATCCAGCACACCAGTGACATCAGTGCACAATGTCAGCACCAGCTAGGAAATGTGACAGAAGGAAAGTTGTACCTGCTCTGCAAATTTTAAAGGACAGTCTTTCCATGCTGATAGTTCCCAGTCTAAAGTCTAACACCCCCACTAGAGATTTCTGCAGTATTTTTACTCTTGGGAATCCCTTGGTCTTCCACAGGCAGCTCCTTCTCCCCTTCAAACCTTCAGCAATGCCATATCCAAGCCCCAACTTTATGATCCTACATCACACACTAGAGCAAATCCACAACACATGACAATTATTTTTCAATCTGCCCACTGCCTTTAGCTTTAAACCTCTTAATTTGCTAAAACTACAATTTCCCTTGAGGGTCCCACTACCTGTGCCTATGAATCAAGGGGGAGAGATCACTGCAGCCACTGCTGCCACATGTCTGAGCTGAGAGATCACACTCTCATATTTCTGGCCAAACTGACACCTCTGCAACCAAAATCCAAGCCCAGATCTGTATCCTGTTAGCAAAGACTGACTTTGGGTCTGCCAGCAGCAGAACCCCAAGCACAGAGGCTTTTTCTGACAGAGAGTTTTGATTTCCTATCCCCACTGAGAGAAAGGCTCCAAAACTGAAGGAAGAGGCATCCCAAAGGGCAGAGGAGGCCAAGGGCTCAGTGCTGCATGGGCTGGTTCTCCCTGTTCAGTAGCAGCCACATCTCCAAGAACTGCAAAGAAACAAGGCATGCAGAGCAGTAATAATAAATATAAGATACCAATTAATGCACACATGGCACTGGAAATTCTGGCTTTTCCCCATTTGCTCTCATTCAGAATAAAAAAAAAAGAAAATTAATTTCTCCTCTTTTTCTGAATGCTGTAAATTCCAGCACACTTCCTTTCATAATGAGCAAAACATTTTGTTTTCTTCAGGTAAAGGTGCTTGGTATAATAACAATGAGAAATGTCAGGGTGGTTCTAAATGTCATACAAGAGGGATGATAATGACTTTTTCACTATGGTCTATAAGATTAATTGAAACTGACCCAAATGTTTAAACCTAAATGGACCATGTTTCATGTTGCCACCTTGATTTTGCTGCTTCCACTGCCCTGAGGTTTGTGGCATTTGCATTATAGCTGAGTGCAGCCATTTGCTGATCCAGCCAGGAATTCAGCAGATCAGAGGCACAGCACCATAAACACAGCAACCCTCAGCTGAGTTTTTCTGGTTTCTACCCACTCTTGGTTTAGTGTTCTATTACCACCACTCCTTGGGCATAAAAAATTCTCTTACCTTCAGAATTCACACACTCTAACACTTCCTATGCTTTAAGTCCTTCCAAATTCCTCCCATAGTTCATAAAAATCCATACAAACCTCAACTCTGCCACTGGTGAATTGGAGGCACTAATGAGCAAATGGCTTCATTAGGAAATATTGTCTTTAATTGAAAATACATTCAATCATTGCCAAATCATATGAGGCGACATCCTAACAGGGACTTTTCAGCTAGGGAAAAAGTGGCCAGAAAGTGGCTTGATAAAGAAATAAATAAAGTTAGGAATCAGTGATTAAAAGTGCCTGTTTCATGACATGACAAAGATCCTGTTTCCCTTCAACCACATGCAACTGCCCATTTCCAGCTTTGTTCACATCTATTTATCACTAACAACTTAAGCTGCCTATTTTTATTTTTAATTTTTTATTTTTCTACAAAACTTTATGCTAGGACTTTCAATCTCTCTCCAAAAATGAAACCAAATCATCAAATCTATGGGATGAGATTAATTTTTAAGCAGGGTACCTTTCACACATGAATACCCAGCTGGCTTATGCCTTACCTATCAAAAAAGAATATTTAATTGCCCTGGCACTTCTATTGCTGTGACATTTCAGTGCCATTTTTTTCCTAATATCTAATCTGACCCTCCTCTGGCATAATTTAAGGCCATTTCCTTTCATCTTTTCACTTGAGATATGGCAGAACAGACTGATCCCCGCCTCACTACAGCCTCCTTTTGCATCTCCTGATTTTTGAAATGAGAGCTCAGCAGGGTCCCAGATAAACCCATTCAAGCCCCCCGGACACCCAGTATGGCCGGGTGAGATTCAAAACCTTGCATTTTTTTATCTTTACAGCAACAGGATCCTTGTTTTCTCAGGATGTCCTCAGCTACCAGCCTAGGACACTGCAATCAAAGCAGCAGACAGCTCACAGCCAGACTCCTCCCTCCCTCTGTGGCCTCCACGGAAGAAACATTTCATTTCATTGCCCAATTCTTCCCCCAAGCACTTCAGGCTCTGCAATAAGACCAGCCCAGAGCAGACAGCATCTACTTCCATGCTTATTAAGACTGGGCAAGCTGGTTTTGCTCGCCCACAGACCTTCCACTTCCACCTCCTTATTTAATAAATTAAAAATCAGCACTTGGATCTGATTGCATGGGGTTCATGGACCGATCAGGGAGAACATAATGAGCAGAGAGCATAAAAATCACAAAGGAGCCAAAGAGCAGCAGGTGTAAAGGGAGGAGAAAGAACCTCCAAACCAAAGACAGGAACAAAGGAGAGGAGGTGGAACCTGGAACCCCTGGAAAAGGTATTGCAAACTCAGGGCAAGGTGGGGAAATGACAGAGCTCTGTCTGCACCACAGGGCAGAGCTGAGGTTGACAGGGCTAGGAAGGGATGCTCCACTGCCTGAAGCACAAACACACCAGGAGAAAGCAGCAACTGCACACAAGCCCTTTTCCTAGAGGGCTTTTTAAAAGCAATATTTAATGTAGACAAGGTTAACCTGGTCTTGTAAGGCAGCCAGGTTGATATTGTCTGTATGAGCAGCAGGGGACTACCCAAACAGGACCTAAGAAGAGAGTCAGGACACTTCCCAGCAAGAAACTGGAACCTAAAAGCTTAAATCCACATCTAGACTCTTGCAAAAACACCTGCACAAAAGTTGTGTTTACCCAACCAACATCTTCCAATGCTGAGTGCCTCCAGAGCCCAGGTTTAGATTCTTTAAACAAAAGTGACCTCCTTTCCAGAAACACAGGCATCAACAACTGCTAATTTCAGCCTAAGCCAAGCTGCTCAGCACCTGTGGAAAAAATACTTCTGCCCTTTTAGATCCCAGCACCCGGACTGAGATATTTCAGGAAGTCAATTAGAATTAAGTGACCGCCCCAAGGCCCTGCTTCAATAGGGAAGGAAAAAGCACAGTGGTAAGTCAGGACTTCCCAGCTCCAACTCTGAACATCCCTCAGTCACACCCCAGAAGGTGGAAGAGTCTGTGGAAAGAAAGGGAAGCATTACAAACATCACAGTGCTCCTCTAAGCAATTGATCTCCAAGACAAGGGGAAGACAAGGAACTGTGTGGCTGGGCACTGCTTCTACATGCAAGGAGATCAGTCTACTCCAGCAAATGTGGGGTGAATTAATACACCACACCCCCTTCAGCTCTGGTTTAATGAAACAGAGGGTTATATGGCAGACTGCTCCCTAGCTCAACAGAATGAAACAAAACATTCATACTGAAGCCAGAGACTTGATGAGGCATTTTCCTAATCACTGCAGATGGGCACTGCCATAAATCCAATGTGTAGAAAAGGGGGAAAAACTGCCAGAAAAGAAGGGGAGGAAAATGAGGCAGTGTAAAGGAACACAAGGAGTGGGGCTGCTCCACTACAGGCAAGTGGTGAAGGAGAGCCTGAAGTCTGATGTGTGCTTGTCTGTGTGCAGAATAGGCTGAACCCTGGGGGTGGATTATGACTTGTATAAATACCCATGACTTATCCAAATGAATGGAGTGGCCTCTGCAGCTGAGCCATCCTCCCAACTCCCTATAATTAGCATGGGAACCTATTAATTTTTCCATATTACTGGGAAAAGAGATGAGTACAGGTGCCTCCAACTAAGAGGCAAATTCCTATAAAACACAGCATATTTTCAGAGTTTTCTCACCTCTAGGTGAGATGCCTTCTAAGGCATTAGAGACCTCTGCTCAGGGGTTCATCCTGATTTTTCCAGCCTGTTCTGGACCTGTTCAAATCCTACCTACCCATCAGTAGGATTGACTGGGATGCAGCTCAGAGAGAGTGCCTGTCCTGAGCCTTCCTTCTGCCAAGAGCACTGAAGCCAACAATGAGAGCAGAGTATCTGTTCTTACATGTTGTGGCACACAGCTCTGGCTCTAAGCTAGATCCAAACAGCTGTGCTGGTACTGACCAATTCTCATGATATTCCCCCAGGATATTGGCTGCAAAGAGCAGCCTCGTGGAAGGCTCTGCTGCTGAGTCTCTCTCGGACAAATATCTCTGAGTGAATGCAATGCAGCCTTGCAGGCATCTCCACAACGCTGGGGAAATCTGGGTGGAAATTCTGGGCAGAGGTGAAGGGTAGAAAGTAAAAGCTTTTCGTTGGGAAAAGTTCTGCCAACGAATTCCCTAGCTGAATTTGGTGGATTTAAGAGCAGACCCAAGAGCACAGCTACTTTCCATGAAGAACTGTCTGAATGAGGCACAGGTTTCACAGCCCAGCTGTCCCTGGGAGTGCCTTAGGAGCAGACCTGGGGTCTAACAGGAGTGAGGTTTGTCCCACATCCTCCCCAGAGCCCAGCTGAGCACAGGGATAACCACACCCCAGAGAGCTGCTACCGGGAATACTGATGAGGTCGAACTGGCAGCAGGGGAGAGGAGGCCAGCAGGAAAGGGAGAAATCGGGCGGGGAGGGTGTGACAGGGTGTGACAGGGCTCGTTAAAGCAAGGAGTGTAATTGGGCTCCTCTGCAGACTGAGTGGGCTGAGCCCTGAGGGACAGATTCTATCTCGTACACAATTCCCATACCTTGCTAAAACCTGTAGGATGGAAAGGGATTTCTATCCTGCTCTAGAGAACAGGTGATACAGGCACAAAAGTCTGGATGATACCATCAAACCCAGTGGCTTTCACCTGCAGGCTTGCAGTCCAGAGTCTCCTATTCCACACATACACATCCCAATGCCTCCTAGCAAAGACCAAGGCTGACATGAAAAGGTCAAAAGTCACAACTGCAATGTGAATAGTAAGTAGGATGGGGATCTTATTTGTAAGACTCTGGGATCATCACAGAAACTGGGTATGCAGACAGTGGAATCTCTTCTTCATTTCTCTTGACAACAATCTCTGCTCACCTGGAAACACATCATCAAACAGAATCCCTGAATAAAGAAGAGAGATTGGTTTTTTACCTCCTAGATACAAGATGCTTTAGTGGTGAAGAAAATTATTTATCAGATTTCAGCTCCTTGTTTTCCTCAGTTCTTAGTTCTCCTATGAGCACCTCTTGAGTGGTGACATTTATTTGGCATGTCATTTTCCTCTGAAGCTCAGCCTGGCACAAGCTCCCCTTGCATTAAGTGCTACACAATGTAATTCAGCACAAGCAACTTGCTCCTGCAAGAAACCCTTGCCATTTGTTCACCCTTGACTGATATTTGCCAGGTAATTTCTCTACATAATCCTCCATCTATTCCATGTGTATTAGCTGCCCTTCAGAAGAAATTACTGTCTCGAATTTGGGCTGTTTTAATTGAAAAAAAAAATTAGATTTCATGATATTTCTGTGGCTCTGAATACACGAGATAAGCTTATAGAGTGGGATTTTCTGTGAGGTTATCTCTAAGGCTCCAAACCTCAGCATCTGAGTAGCTTATTCCATCTCTGTGCCATTGATTCTGTGCTTCCTGACTTTTGTCTACCTGCAATAATCTCTTGACAGCAGAACTGGAAACAGCTTCTTGTTACTATTTAATGATTCTGTCTTAAGGCAGGCACTGGAACTCAGCATAAGGTGAATTTTATGAATAAAATGAATAAAATTCCCTCCTGTAATAGTTTTCCTAGATGTGTCCACCCCCACTTGCTTTTCTATCAAAAAGGAAGGTTCCCAAGTGATTTGTCTTTTGCTTTTCAAGCAAAAAGTTTGATACATTTTTCTCAGTTTTCAAAAAAAAAAAAAAAAGAGTAATTGTGAAGCAACTGCACTTGTTTAACTATAATAGCAGCAGAAATGGCTGCTTGATGCTCTGGTTAGCATCCTTCTCTATCCCCTCGGGATTCTTAGATGGTCTCTGAACATCTGGATCACAAGAATACACCAAAACCCATTATTTTCCAGCAAAAAAAACCCCTCTCTTGCAATAACCCTTCTTCTAAGAAGAAGAAGAAGGAGACAGACGCCTACTCACACACTTAGTGAGACTTGTAGTAAAATAAAATTAATCTACAGAAGGAAAGGGAACTCATCCAAAGATACTGCCCAACCTTCCCCTTTCCTGCAAAGCACAACTGATGGTGCTACTTGCATAAGATTATTCCTGTTAATTCATTAAAGCAGAGATGTGATGATCCAGAGCAAAAATGTTCCAAATAAACATAGATTTAAACTAATAACTGTGTCAAATAAAAGAATAAAAATTTCCCCATCCACATGGCTCTCTTGACATCTTGACATCCAACTTATCTGATTAATTGGGGACAGGAAGTACAGCTGATGGGGCAGCGTGGGAGGTCTGCCATTTCCACACTTGGCAAAATCCAGGGTTTTCACAAAGTACAACGTGTCCTATCTTGCCTGCTCCAACTGGTTGAAGGGAATTCAGGAGAACTTGGAATATATAACATGCCTAAAGAGGGCTTTTGCTGACAGCAGATGGGCTTGGGGTTAAAAAATGATCCCAAGAATCAAGACATCAAGAATGTCCTTTCTCATTAAAAATTCCTATGACACTCTCAGGAAGAACTTGCTCTGGCTCTCCGTTCCTGCCTGCAGAAGGAGGTATACAAGCTTCACTGGGATTAGGCTGGAAGCTCTCTGCAACAAGGACTATCCTAATTGCATACTTGTCACAGTGTGGTCCTTTCTCACCCCTCACAGAGGAAGGAGTTCCCAACCAGAGAATCCCACCTGACACTCACCAGGGCGAACATTCCCAGTGTTCAGAGGCAGATCCCTGCCAACCACATCTCACACATGGGATAGCTGCAAACATTGGGAGCCAGCTGCTTGTCTCCCCTGCTGCCAGGCACTGTCTGCTCTCCTCCTGCCTCAAATACAAACCCCCAACCTTGCCCATGCCAACCCCATGTGGGTCATCCATGGTGGTGTCTCTGCTATCAACCAGGTGTTGAAAATCTTTAAGGCTCCTTCCAAGCCAAACCATTCCATGGCTCTATCATTTGTTTCAAATCAAAACTAACACTGTGAAAGAGAAAAAAGTTCCCAAGTGGATGAACTCCTTGCTCTGGTTTACTCTACAACTTCATGAACAAATGTGCCCAGGGCTGGGACATGCTTCTGATGGTGGCAAGGACTCAGTGATCAGCAGCAGTGCTTTAGAGCAGACCCAAGTGCATCCCTGCTCTGATGGACACTTCCTGACCCAAGGAACAAGGCTTGCAAGCAAGAACCAGCTTGTGCAAACTTTCCCCCATTTGACCCCCAACAACTACTGACCCACCCAAGGAGCTGCTGTTTTTATGAGAAGGGGCTCACCTGCACCAGCAGGTCCCAGGAGCCAAGCAAGTTATCACTCTTCAACTGAGCCTTAGCAGCGAGATACTTTAATGTGCACATTATTAATGTGCTAATTTTGCCTGTAGTACACACAAGGTAAAACCTTTCATGTTGACCAATCTCATGTTTGCCACCTCACCTCCATAATCACACTTGCAGCCTCTGCCCTCACTCATTTTACTAAGTAAGCTCTCCCCCAGCTCCCCCTCAGTTTATCCTGGAAATTTATATTGCTGTCTACACAGCAGTATCTGAATAAACCTTGATGAGGCAGTTCTTTGAGGTTGTTTTTTAATTATAAAGCTAATTTGGAAAAAACAAAACAAAACAAACCATGAGCAAAAACAACCTCAGAGGAGCACACCCATTTTATTTACAGCATTATGCATCCCAGGAAACCTCCACTAAAAGCTACACTGAGCCAAATTTTTAAAAGTAACAAAACACATCAAATGAACCCATCAGTCACTGAAATGAGAACTAAACCCCACAGACATAAAAACAAACCAGTTACTTACAGTTTTGCTGTGGTTCTGGAGGGAATTTGAGACGGATAATGGCCAAGATTATGAAAACAACCACAGGCCAGGAAATTAAAACAAACGACCATACCTATAAAAGAGCAATGAAAATATATCGGTTATGTTTGTTGCATTGATGTTACCCAGAGCCTGGCTGGAATGCACAAGCAGTGCCCTAAGTCAGTTACAAGGTGCATTGTAAATCACACTGGTCTTGGCATGCATACAATTAAAATCCAAGCATTATCTATTCAGGAAGAAAAACTACCGGAGATTTTAAGAGCAAATAACAAGGTTGAAAGCAGCACAAGGTTTCAGTTTGGCTGATAATTATGGGGGACAGTGTTTACCCAGCTTTGAGGCACTGCTATGTCACAGTAAAGGCATGCTGGGAAGCACCAACCAAAAGATAAAGCAGCTGCAGTGTGAAAGCTTGGTTTCACTTTCACTGAAATTATGGGTAAATAGGACTTCAATTGAACTATACCCAAAATTAAAGTGTCTGACAAGCCTACAGAATCTTCCCCCCAAAATTTAACTGTTTTTCACAGCCAGTGGATCTTCATGGTAGAGCTGGAAGGAAAAATTTTCACAGTGGTCATTCACAAGATGTGGAGCTCAAGCATGGTAAAGGAAGGGGTTTATGGAGTTGTGCAACCAGCCTACAGAATGCACATCTGAACACTCATCATAAAAAAAAAAACCTTATAAGAGTTTCTGACCCCAGCAGCCCAAATCCCTGGCACCTTTCCATCTCCAGGCTCTTAGCAGTCCATACACATGAGCTGAGATGATTCCCAGAATGGTTTTGGTTAAAAGGACCTTAAAGCTGATACAGCCCCACCCCCTGCAATGGTCAGAGACACCTTCCACTGTCCCAGGGTACCCCAAGCCCCATCCAACCTGACCTTGGACTCTGCCAGGGATGGGGCAGCCACAGCTTCTCTGGGAAATCTGTGCCAGGGCCTTACCACCCTCACAGGGAAGAATTTCTTCCATATATCTAACTTAAGGTGGATATAACAAGAAATCATGTAATATTGCCCTAATGTATTGAAAAACACATGTACATGTATAGAACTCTTGTCTCTGACATGAGGGTTGCCCCTTTCATGAACAAGAATTAAGAAAACACTAGAATTAATCATCTAGTATAGTAAACCAATCTAGGGAGGATGCCCAAAATCTTAAAATACAAACCTTAGAGTTTTGTGAGCTATGACATTGTAATTATTCAGATAATCCCCTGCTTTTGCACTAGCTGGTGAGCTAGCTCCCATGTTTCCTAGATTAAGAGTTTTCCATCCATCAGTAGTTAAGCTGAACCTACTCTGTGCTACAAAATTGCTGTTTTATCTTCATGCCCATTTTTGGAACTGCAAAGATGTCTTTCTTCAAAATAATCCCATTTTTCATCGTTGCGTTGCTATTTTTTTCAGATCAGCACATATTACCCAAAGCTGTTTTTCCAAAGTAATTCCAAGCCCATAACCGTGTTTTCATTTCCTGTAACACTCACTGGAACATAAAGCCAAACAGACAGACAAACAAATCCTGGAGAGCAATTCAGCTTAAAGATGGTGGTTCTACATCAACTCTGTCCCTATCATCCCTGATGAGGTGACTCAGGCTTGAAAGTAGGAGCAAATTCATGCCCCAAAATAGGCAAGTGACAGACATCAAACCACAAGGCACCTCCCCATACACCCCTTCAGAAGGTGCTCCTATAATTTCAGCATTCAGTCACATTTCAGCTTAGACAGACAGTACCCTTCCTGCTTTTTATATATACACTGCCAACTTGTAACAAGATCCATCACTGACACTGGCATATTTTAGTAATTTTTTATATCAGATGCATTCCCTATAATCAGTCCCCAAACACACAGTTTAACTGTGATTAATTCTCATGCAAATGGTATTATTAATGTGTCCTCCTTGTTTAGCACGACACAGGCTAAAGTAAAATTATGGGGTAACAGCACAGAAACTGATATTAGTCAGAAGCTGCCTAAAGGAAGGGCTGGACATCTGTCACATTCCTGGGACAATAAATGAATACTGATTGCTCCTACTCAGGAAAATCGTTGTCCCTCCCCATTTTGAGCTACAATGGTGCTTATACTCCCCACTTTCCAGACATGTCTTCTCTCAGTATCTCTGTGCTGTGACTTAATTGGATTTAATAGCAGCTGGGCACATCAGTTGCAACATCACAGCATTGCCACTGTCCCAGGCATTTCTAGTGAACAAAAACAAGACAACCAGCCTGGCCAGACTGCTTGCAGGTGGAACATGTTGACTGGAATGGAACCACAACCAACCTCGATCTCGCTCTTGGGACAGTAAGAGCTGTGATGTAGGTTGCATAATCCCTTAGTTGCTGGATTATTTCACTGCTAAAAGTTGATTTAATCTCTCAGAGTTTACTTAGGATCTCTGAGTGAGTGCACATTTTCTTTCCCTTTCCTGCCTCTGTTTAAATAATGAAATGCAGCATGCAAGAGGCACCAATATCTCCAGTTCCCTTTCGCACTCAGGCCTGACTTTGCTCCCAAAAAATCTGAGTTTATCTCCTCACACCCTCCTCAGCCTGAGCAAGCTCCCTAATTTGGAGCACGGGAGGGAAATTAAGGAGGGTTGCAAGGCATGCTTACCATAAAATAGTCAGCAGTGGCCACATTTTTATTTTAATTGACATTTCAGTTCTACAGAGTTGATATTTCAACTCCACAGGAAACCAGAATTACAGCAAGTCAGACTGTGGTCAGAAGCACAGGGAGGGCTTAGGTGGCATTTACTCTGGGTACACAAGAGCTAAAAAGGGACCCAAACCTTCTGCTTTTAATGAGGCTGTTGCAATTTCCCTTCAGAAATTAGAGGTAATTTATTGGGATTCTTCTGCACCTCGGGAAAGGTGTATTTTACAGCAGTGAAGAACACTCTAAGCATATCCCCAGGAGTCAGAGGCACTCAGCACCTCTCTGAATCAGGCTCCACAACCAAGAGATAGGGCAGAGTAAGCTGGAACAGCCCTTGCAGAAGCACACACTCATCCAAGGCCTTTCACTTCATCCTCACATCACACCCTCCATGGACATTTCTCTTTGGTCAGCACTTCCTGTGCCTGCCAAGGTTTCCATTCCACCAAGGCAAGTTTAAACCCCAGCATGTTTGGGTTACTGGAGCACAGGTTATGGTGCAGCTCCCTGAACTGCCCAGGCTTCTGCTGAAAATACCACACACAGCTGTACCAAAACTAGACTGGGACAAAACTACTCTGCCTGGCCATGCAATGCCTCCCAAAGGAACATTTGGTGCTGCTGCAGCTCAGATCACTCTCTGGACCCTGCTGGCAATGGTTTGTCTTTTGGACAGAAAGACCATTGGAGTGTTTGATTTGCAGCACACTGGACTGCACTGGAAATCTGTCCTACCTGCATCTCTCAGAACTACTTTTTTGGTTATCCATCCTTTACAAATGTCTCTGTGTAAGGGCAGCCCCATCACCCCCAAATCCCACGGGTTCCTCAGAGGTTTTACTCCAGCCACAGGGTCTGCTCACATGGCAGCAGGTACAGAACTGTAATCTGCCCATGAGTCTTGCATGGTTTCTTTGCACAGACACTGTACTGAGGGAACAAGAGAGGCACCATCCATGGTACTCAATCTGGACTCCTGAGCTCTTGTGCACGAGCTTCTCACAAAACTCACTTTCACATCTGTGCCCTTTCTGCTTCTACCATCACCCTCCCATTCCAAGTGCACAACCTTCCTCCCTGCAGTGCTCCCTTGCTCCTCAGCTCCCTCCCAGGTCCCCCCTCCTGCACTCCTCTGTCCCCACACTCACCAGCTGCCTCTTGACACTCAGCCAGTTTTTCCAGAGCAGGATCCTGAGGTGCTGGGAGAGCGCAGCCATCCTTGGCTCACCCGACCGAAAGTGAGGGGCTGCGTGTTCCTCCTCCCCGTGCTTAGGAGGCAAAAGTGGAGACTCTAACCCCAAAGGGCACCCAGTGTCCAAAATCCAGGCCTCTGCTTCTTCCCCACAGCATAGCTCTGAAGCAGCTACTCCATCCACTTGTGGCTGCTGTACTCCCAGGAACTGTGGCTCTTGTCCTCACAGCAATAGCTCCTAGCAAATTCAACAGGTTCTTCCTCTCTGGGCGGGCAGGCAGATGCAGCAGCCTGCCTCCACTTGAGTTAATTACAATATCCAGCCTCTCCTGGATGCTCCCTGTCCAAGCCCTAACCGATAAAATGGATAGCATTCCAAAAAGATGCTTCTGCTTAAACAAAAGGTGATGCATGCCTCCTCCTCCCATGATGAAACTCCCTGTCTGCCCACACACTGCTTCTGCTGGAGAGGTGTCAGCAGCAGCAGAGTTAGGCCACTTGCCAGGCCAGTCTGACTTCCCTGAGTTCACAGGGAATGGCTGGGAAGAAAGCATCCACAGCCACAGCATGCATCTTCCTGCACTGCTGATTAGGAATTAGGGGGGTTTGAATACTTTTGAATGTCTCAATTAGACCTCCTCATCCAAGTAAATTAAATTAAAAAGGTGAAAATATTTATAAGTCAAAATCTCAGGGACTGATCTAAGTGCTTGGCTTCCTGCATCTTCCCTTTCCTCCAGGAAATCAGTCCTGGGGTTCTCACTGACTGATTTCCATGAAATGCACCGAATCCCCTGAGAATGGATCAGATTTCACAAGATTTCAGAGGAGGAGTGGGCCTTGGATACTCATAATTCAACTAATCATGGAATTTCCCAAGCCAGTGGTACCTGAATACAACAGCCAGAGATGAGAGGAAAGAGAAAAGGCAGATACAGAGGGAAGCACAGGGAACTGCTCTTTGCACAAAAGGACCAGCATAAATCTGAAATGTGGATTTGTCTGATGGGCTCTGGTCAGCTGGAAGAGCTCTGGTCCCCCTTGGGTGTCTGGTAATACCAAGACCATCCTTGAAGCACTTGGCAAGCAATGGAAGACATCACTGTTCTCAGCATATTCCACAAAAGACATCCCAAAACATTCCTGTACATGGCATTTATTTCAGCCACAAACTAACTTCAGGCCTGAAAAATGAAAACCATCTTGAAGGAGTCCTTGCCAAACTCCACCCAGGGACTGGAGTGGAGGTGGCAGCAAAGGAGTTTTGATCCAAGGGTTGCTGAAAGCACCGAGAGGAAAAGAGGAGAGGAAGAGAGAGATGTGGTACTTGGTGAAGGGAAACAGCTTCTCTGGATTGGTGAGAAAGCACTGAAAAGGTGGGAATGGCAACAGATCCAGAGTAGTCCTGCCCCACATACCTTCAGTCTAAATAGATTGGACATTCCAATGGTGGGAGTGAAGCTGGAGCTAAAATTAACCTAAAAGGCTTCCCTGGTTTAGTTTCAATAGCAATGGAAAGAAACCTAAATGTATAACCTTCCAGCTCCACATTCTCTTTTTTTTTTTTTTTTTCTGTACTAAATATCCTTAGGAGGAAAAGGGATCTCATTTGGGTCTGGGAGTTGAGAACCAGTACTGCTCCTTGGGACACTGTTCTAGTTCAGCTCCACATAGGAGGCACAGCCAGATTCACTGCATTTGGCCCAAACATGATTTGCAAACTTCATTCACTTCCTCTCTGGGGCTGAAAAAAGAAATCCAAATAAAGATAATTCTGGTCTAAGGGGTAAGAGAGAAGAAATTTATAATTTTACCATTCACTGCCTTGCCAAGGTCTTCTAAGGCAAGTGTCTGATTGCTTTTTTTTGGTATTCAGTCAAACAACTGTTTCAAAAGAGCACTATGATTTGGATAATAATTTTCCCAAGCAAATGCACATCCTTACTTCCTTTGTGAACTGAGTCAACAAACATTCCCCTTGGGAAGTACCCAAAGGATAATTTGTTCGAGATCACCACTGTAAAATCAGAATAACTCAATGTCAGTTGGCTCTCAGAGCACCTGCATTCAACTCCCCAAACACCACAGCATTCTCGTTCCAGAAGACAAGATGAGGACTTTATTAAACCATTATATTCTTCTGCTTTTTAATTCCTTTACTTAATAATTCCTGCAGATGGCACAGCAGGCTGTGGACAAAGTGACCAGAGCAGGAACAAGTCCCAGTGTGCCAATGTGAAAATAGCCAAGGGGGAAAGGAAGGAAAGGCCAAATTCTTCTCTCTCCTAATACATCCTCAGTTGGTTAATTCCTCTGGTTGAACAACTAGGGCTCTTCTGGGCTGAAGGGCAAACCCACTGAGGGGTGGTGCAGATCACTGAGAAGAAAAGCAGCATCTGTTGCTGTGCCCATGGAAGCTCTCAGGAGAGCTCTGAACTGTGATTTTATCCAATGTAAATGATTAGAGCCATGATTCATCCCCTGTACTGCAGCTACTGTGGCTAGGGCTCACATCACCCTGCAGGGGCTGCAGCTTCCAGGGCAGGAGGACTCACCCCACACAGCAGAACTCACAAACAGACCTTTCCTTGGGATGCTCTGTCAAGTAGAGGAGTTTTTATTTCAGGAGCAATGAATTCATTTATACTTCCCAAGCGTGCCCAGTTATTTACGAGAAATAAAAACTGAGGCAGGTGATGCAAGACAGAATAAAGGCCATGAGTGAATGATCTGTAAGAGTGCTGGAAACATTCCTGCAGGAGGACATGTCCTTATGGGTCCTGACGTGTCAGGGCTGGCAGCTGTGAGTGCCACAGGCAGCAGCAAGGCAGGGATCCATGAGCAGAGAGAACTGCTGTGGAGGAGCTGCTGCACAGGGTCAGTCAGGGGGTGCTGGGGGCTCTCTCCAGCCCTAACACAGTGGGGAGGATGAGAAGAAATGGCCACACTTACCATTCACATTTCACTGGTTTCTTGGCCAAAATGACAGCAGCACCACAAAATCCAGCTGTCTGCTCATGAACACTCCTGCCTCGGCTGTGAAATACAAGGGGAGTCGGATCAAACCTGACAGGGCAGAATATTTACTCCCTTGAAGTCAGTGCCAGTCTCTACCCCTGGAAGTATTGAAAAATAAGTGTGGATGTGGCATTTGGGGATGTGTTCTGAGGTGAACATGGTGGTGGCTGCATCAATGTTTGGACTTGGAGGTCTTTTCCAATCCCACCAATTCCATGATTCTAACATCACATGCCCTTGCAGCACCAAGGAAGGTAAAATTTAAAAGTCTATAACCAGTTTAAAGCCCTGCCTCCCTCACAGGTAGAGCAGCAGCTGCCTGAGCACTTGCCAGCATTAGGCAACACAGTGCACTGGATGATGCTGCAGTAGTGTAAGACAAACTGAAAAATGAGAAATGGTAAAAAAAGGCTTTTGTTGAGCAGCCCACGGCATTCCCCAGAAGAGGCTGCACATACTCTCTGGGCATTGCTCCTACTTCCTTCCAATGGCATGGCAGGAGCCTGCAAATGCAAATTCCTACACATTTCCTGGGTGCCTTAGTTCAGGCACAAGATATGGTTTTGAGAGATGCTCACTCAGCATTTTTAAAAAACATTCAGAACACTCAGAAAAACTAAAATGGGCAGCACTATTTTTAGTCACTATGAAACTGCAGGTGATATGGCACCACCACAGTAGCCACTCTGCCACCAAACACATTTCCACTATTGATGGGTGATTTTTTCCCCCTATTAAAATGCATTTGCAAAGCAGCCCCTCCTGGAAGCAGTTTTCCCTCAAGTGGTCTGTCACTGCCATCAATACAAGGGTTATATCACACAGAGGCTGCTCCAAAGAGGTCAAGGAGAACTGTGCAGCTGATTTTTGGCTCAAAATTTTTGGATATTAACTCCTTATTCCTGCAAAGCAGCCTTGTTTCCAGGAACAAGCCCCCAGACCAAGTAGAGCTTTGGTGTTCTCTGATATCAGAGAAGATAAGCATAAAAATAAATTTTATTTTAGTCCAAGCTTCTTGCAAATGAATTAGAGGCATGACAAGCTGAAACATTTGGGACAGGGTTTGCAGAAGAGTTTATCACTGGGATTTTTCCTCTTATGTCAACAATGCTCTGCTGGAACAGATTTGGGAAAGGGCAGGGAAATGCAACTTTTGGTTTTAAAGCCATGGTGACTCTATTCAGAAGTGCCCTGTTCCCAGCCACTCTTTCACCCTACTCCTTGGCTCCCAAGGTCATCTTCAGCCACATCTGGTGCTAACAAACCTACAGGTGCATGAATCATTTCCCACCACGCCCAGCACTGAGGGCTGGATTTGTGAGGCTCACACACACACACCTACCTTGCCACAGGGCTGCTTGCAGGCTTCACACTCCCCCTTTCCCAGTGGTTACAAACTCCTGTGATCCCATGGACATGCAACACTGGATCAGGATTAAAAGTTAGTCAGCAAAGACTTGTGGGCACAAAATGAGCAGTGAAAGACAGCTACTGCTGGTAGGTCCTGGCAGGCACCAACAACCCCAGTTTGGTCTCTCTCTGGTACAGCAGGAGGTCACCAGCAGAGCCACCCCCCACTCTATTCCTGCTCATCAAATAAGCCCAGCAATGTACAGTTCTTCAGAGTGTGCAATGAAGCCACTAAATTGGGGTCTGTTGTGCTCACACATTCATGGGTGGGGCCTGCTTCATTAAAACCCTTTCTCAAAAGCTTTATTCTTGATGCCAGAGCCCAACTCCCAACCCACAAAAACCCACTGCATCCCAAGGCTAGAGCAAGTGGGTGATATGGGAGTTTCATTAGGATGTCCTTTAACCCTTCCTTCAGATCATGAACAATGTTAAACCCAGATCTGATGCCAACAAGAGTGTCCAAATGCTGACATTTCTCATTTATCATTCTTTGTGCTTTCAGCTGGTTTCCAATCTGCCAGCAATGCTCCTGTCCCATCACGTGAGCCTGGACAGCTGACAGATGGACTAATTAGGGATCACACTATTGTGATAACAAGGTCAAAGCAAGGTCACTGTGAAAAATAGATTTGACTTTGCAAAGAACAATTGGTATTTCCAAGGCTGGGCACAACTTGTGCTTTCCAAACCAAAGTGTCAGCAAAGCTGCCCAGAAAAACTCCAACAAAACAGATTCCAAGTTAAAGGCCTAGGAACAGACTCTAAGGATAAGGAAACAGAGAGGCAGGATGTGCTTGGGACAACAGCTGTTCTGTATGCAATGGAAATGTATTTCCTGAAAGATGAAAATTGTATCAAATTAAAAATTAACTATATTTGCACATCAAAGGAAGTTAAATTCTCAGTCATGTGGATTTAGTAAAGGCTTTTTTTCTATGTTCCATAATGCAGTGGTTTGACCCAATATGCATAATCATGCAAAAATCAGGAAAAATCATAATTTTTTATCATATTATGGAATAATAAAACACCTCCTTCAAGGTTTTCTCAGATTTAGTGACTCAGTTGTGAGCACTGTTTGCTCCCCCCATAGCTGGAGTGCATTCACACATTTTCCTTCCTAAAACAAGCAGAGGACTCCCAGCCCAGGCACTATCTTATTCTTTCTCTACTACCTGGTTGTACATTTCAGTGAAGAATCTACATGTTAGAACCCTGGAAACTGAGAGTTTTGGGCTTTCTGTGCTACCAAGCACTGACCCCCAATAAAATACAGTTTTTGAACTGAGGCCATGGAAAAGGCTTCCAAAACTGAGTAATAAAACTAAAATCATGTGTGTGTGATTTGAATAAAAGTGTGTATTATCACTTGGTAGAAAACTTGGAATTTAAGGTTTTAAAATATAGTAATATATAAAAAGCAAAATAAAAGTTTTAGGGCAAAATTTTGTCCTTCTTCTTCATAGGTCTAGGTAGTACTTCTGTATTAAATAAAAAATTCTGCATTGGAAGCCACAAGTAATTAGTTAGTAAAAGTAAAAATAATTTGTGTCCATTCTTAATTAAACAGTTCGGCCATAAAAGGTCTCATAGAAAAAGAAATCACCGTTTTTAGCTTATTAGCTAAAAATACGGTAAAACTCACTGTAAAATAAATAAGAATTGATAAACATCGAAATCTAAACAAAAAATACCATCTCTCAAAATTTTAATCCCAACTGTAACAAAAAAAAAGAAAACTAAAACACAATATTTACAGATCATTTCTGTGGGATTTATCCACCAACAGGCTTGGAAGCTATGGGGAAGGGCAGAAGGCAACCCCACAAGCTCAATGTCTAGAAGCAAACAGCAATCTGAGAGTGTAGTCTAAGGACATGGAGCCACCACACTCCTGCTTAATGGGTTTCTAGGGTGACTATCCATCACTAAGTCACCTGGGTGTTATTACAAAATCAGCTCATTAAAACCACACCCTGAGATCTAAACGAGCATAGGGAGTGCTGATGAGTAATGACAAGTTGCACAAGGCCTGTCAGCCTTCTGGAGCTGGGAACTTGCTTGCTGTAGAGAAAAATATGTGTTGTAATAATCCCTCACAAGCACCACAGTGATGGAGGAGCACAGACAGGAGCACAGAAGGCCTTGCTGACCTACAGAGTATTTCTGAGAGCTCCTTCATTCCTAGCAAAGGGAAGGTTAAAGATCTCTTCTCCCTCTTCACGTCATTGGTAAAAGGTCCCAAAAGAGGGTTTGGTTCTGTGACTCCCACGGTGGAGATGGGCAATCTTCACTGAATGTGTAAGGGTTCTGCAATCAGCCAGGGAGAGAGTGCTCACCCCTCCTTTCCCTAATGACTGCAGCACCAGGCACCCTTCCTGGGAGGAATCCACCTGGTCCTTCAGGAAGTGCAGGGCACAGGAGAAGGGCTCATTATAGGGCATGCCCTGAGTTCTGCATTTCCAAACGTGTGTGTGCCTGAGCACAAGGCACACGGGCTGATCCTGGGAGAGCTGGGGAGCAGGTGTGGGACACGTGCTGGGAGGGGAGCTCCTTAGGAGGGGCTGGAGGATGTGCTGCCACCCACCTGGGCCTCACCTGCACACCCTGAGTTTGCAGTTCCCCTCTCCCTGCCACCTACACACCTTCACTGGGGCCTCCATGATGTGTCCTTACCTTGGGAGGTGTCCTGTGAGATGCACATCTCTGGATGTCCAAGCAGACAGACCCCACTCTAGATTTGCATCTCAGAGAGCTGACTCGTGCTGCAGTTTCATTTTTCAAACAGAAAAGATATCAGGATGAAATTTTGAGTTGATATTGGGACTTTGCTGTCACATGGGAGTTATCTTGGGCATGGAAGAGACAAAGAGGAGAAATTAAAGTCCAGTACTGCTGGATGGATTTGCACAGCAAGTCCAGCAGCTTCTGGATAGCCACAGATGGTCAATCACACCCAAACCAAGCCTTGGTGGGCATGGAGTGATGCACCATGCAGGACCTCCTCAGCAGGTCAGACAGGTCCTGTCTGTGCTGGTCCCACTCTGTGTGCACTGTAAAGCTGAAAGGCAAGTTGTCTACAGCCACAACTCCAGGACCTGTGAATGTCTGGCAGGCCTGGCAGACCCCTCTGACTATTAGCAAGGTTGTTTGGTCACTGTATTCTGGACTCCTTGGTCTGAAGTCCAAGATATCACAAATATCTTGCTGGGTTTTGCAGCTTCTGGTCAGAATTCCCTTCACTCATTTTCAGATGTCTGAAAATCTCCAAAAACTGGCACTGTTTGTTACTTCTTGGTTTCTTTTCCTTGTCCCCCAAAAATTTCTGTCCAGAAAAAATTTTACATTAAAAGGACCCCTTATAAAATACCCCTTAAACCCATCCCAAAGGATGAGTGTCCTTTTGGATGCCATTACAACTACCACAATCAGAAATGCAAGCAGCAGGACCAGTAACAAGAGAGGAGCACAGGACAGACACTGTGCCTGTGTGTGAACATTTTTGGGCAGGAAGTTACAGTCTGTCTACAAAGGGCCCCAAAGAGCTTTATTGTTTATAGATAGTATCGTTATTTAGAGTCCAAGGAGCTGCCCATTTTCTCCAGCTTGTTTCAACAAAGATCAAAGGAAGATTCACCAGTGTCTTCCTCTGCATTGCCAGAAGGTAGTAGTAACAACAGCAACTGGGGCTCTTTACAGTCAAAATGCTAATAAAAAACCTTTTCTAATTATTTAATAATGAGACACTTGATGATGCACTGGAAGCAACATTCCTTGCCTCCAAGAAAAGAGAAGTAGCATCAAATGTCTGCTTGAGGAAAAAATGCCATGGAAGAGGGTGCCCTCTGTAGACACGAATCCGTGTAACCCCTGGGAAGGAGCTAACTGATGCCTGTCTTTCCAAACCTAATTCCAAGAGAGATTGATAGATACATACCTGCATCTCACTAGAAGTGGGTGAGCAAAGCTCAGTTTTGCCATCCTGACAACTGAAAGACAACATTAAGGATTACTTGAGGGCAAATGGGAATGTGTATTTATCTGGGATATAACTTCTTCCTAGAAGCTAAACCAGGGGATCAATGTGGAGGTAATATCTAGCATCAGGCAGATGACACAGCAAGGCATGAACCTCCTCACCAGTTCTGTTTGACTAGTGTGAAGAGACCTGAAGTGCACAAATAACATAACATGTAATAGCAGAAATCAGCAAACAGCAGATAATTGTCTCCTTTTGGAAACATTCTTCCTCTCAGCCCATGAACAGCAAACTGGGGACTCCATGATACCTAGCCATGGTCTTCATTTGACTAATCCAGCTATTGTAGAATCAACAATTTATCTCCTGCATTTACATGAAGCAAATTAGGCACAGATTAATTTGGAACAAGGGTGGGCTAGCAATGAGACAAAATACTGCAAGCAATTCTGTGCTGCAGGACTATTTTCAGATTGCTTGGGGCACAAAGGCTGCCCAGGAGCTCATCACTTGTGACAGTGAGGTTATCTTAAATTCCATGGCAAACTCAATGAAAAGCATAATTTAAAACATGCTTATCAAGCATTGGTAAAACAGTGGGTTTGGGAAGGGAGAGAGATTTTGGGAAAAAAGCTCTCCAGCACGTTAGAACTTGGAATAACTCACACATAGCTACAGATTGTGGTGTGAGAGCACAGGGAGTTTCAGCATCACCTTGCATCGAGTCTTGAAGAGTGCCTGTACTTGCTTTGACTCTTAAAGACACACAGAACGGGGGCTGCAATGTTTGGAGTTCACTATGAGCTGAGCTGGAACGGTGTGTCAGCTAACCATGGACACATTTCCACATTTCCTCAGTTTTCCTTGAAGTATGAACAGGGCAAACTTAAATCTGCCTGCAAAATCCCTGGAAGAAACCATCTTAAAATTTATAGTCCTTACATAACCCAAAGTCTAAATAACCCACTTCTACAATCATTTATACACATGCTTAACTCCACAGACAACTAGAAAGTGGAACAGCTCCCCACAAATGGGAAGAAAAGCCTGTGGAAAAATCCCTGCAGGACTGGAGCACCAGCCTGTAGGAGCCAGAGGCCTTTCCTGCGTGGCAGGAGGGCTCTTGGCATGCTGTGGGTGCAATGCAAAGCACCACCAAAGTCAAACCTTAATATAAATATTGGTTAGAATTATTTCGTTATTCAGATCTCAAGAAAGCTGGGGAGTCAAACAGCTCCTTTTTTACAGAAGAAAATGTGAAAACCCCACACTGCCTTTTTCCTGGACTGGATGCTGGGAACTTCCAGACAAGACTCTGTATTACGCATTGGCTTTGAGACTTTTATTTTTTCTCAGTTTCTAGAATCACAGAATCATAGAATGGCCTGGGTTGAAAGGGATCTTAATGATCATCTCATTCTAAGTCCCTGCCAAGGGCAGGGACCATTTCCCTACCTCGCCTAGATCAGGTTGTTCAGAGGATGCACATCAAGTATCTCTTGCAGTTATTTTTTTTCCACAGGCAACAATCAACAGCTCTAAAACCAATTCCAAATGCAGCTCGGTTCAAGTTTCAAAAAGCTCTCATGTTCTGTGTGTCTGTGGGTGTGCACATTTTCCTTTAGTGTGGCTACAGCAGTGCTTTTGTAGGGCTACATTTAATTTTTTTCTTTTTTAATCTGCAAGGCAGTTATCTGTGACAGTGAGTGTGTCACAGGACAACATTTCTTGCAGGGATTGCACAAATAAGCCTCCAGCCTCTTGCCTTAACAAGCTATGCGACCCAGTGATGTTCAGCATGGCACTCCTTGTGTTTTATTGCTGCCTGCAAAGATTTGTTTTGAGCCTCTTTCAGTGCCAAAGGTCTTTATTGCTAAACAGCCCTTGCTGTTGAGAAATATGTGAATTTAATGTACTCATACTAGAATTCCTGCTTGGAAGGTCATGGAAATTCAACTTAAAACTGCAATAATCTCTTTCTTCCGCTCTTTTTCATTCTGTCCTTGAGTTTTCTCTTTGCTGTTTGTAAACCACTTCCTGAGCTGGCTCCTGTGCTGTAGCAGTTCTTAATGAAGCAAGCAGTCACCTCAGTGCTGCTCAGGCACATGAAAGGGATGATCTGGAGGAGGAAGGGGCAGTGGCAATAAAAGCAGCATCCTGCTTGTGCTGCTTTGACAAGATGTGAACTGCTTCCATTCATCCTGAGCATTTTATTAATAATCAAAATCCATCCAGAGAAGAAAGCAGTGCTAGCAACACTTTCCTTGGCTGTTTGGCAAGATGCCTGTGGGGAGGACATGGAAGAATCTTAAGAAGATGAGCACCAAAGCCCATCCTGGATTATTTCACACCCTGTAAGAGGTCAAGGAAGGCTTCTGGAGGGCTGGTCTTTGGAGAGGAAATAGAAATCAGGCTTTTGAACATTCTGCATCAAAGCTCTCTTGCCTGTGCCACTGTTGCCTCTGTGCCTTTTACTAGGAAACAAAAAGCTTTCATGACAGCTACCAGAAGTTACATGAGTGGAGCTCTCTTACTATACTGGGAGAGAAGTTCTAAGTATGAAAATGTGCCTGTGAATTTTTAAACAAGTCTGGCACCTTTCTTGTTGCTTTTCAGCAAGCACTCTCCACTTCCAGCAGGAGCTCTGACAGTTTATTGGGAGCAAATCCTGTGCTGTATTCTGAAAGTACATTGCAGTTTTATGCTCTCAAGTATTTCATTTTTCTCCCTCATGTTCCTGGTGCTGGGATCTGGGACATAAATGAGAGTACTTCTTTACTTGAAGCAAAAGATTAATTTTCAGCTCTCACAACTGAAAAGAAAAGCTGAAAACTATAGACTCTAAAAGGACATGGTAATCAGAAAGGCCACCACAAATTTTGAGTGGTTTGGGGTAGTGAAACTTTAATTGTGGCTGTCCCTCTGATTGTTGCACATGAGAAATTTGATTCTAAGAGTTATGCTCCCATGGTCAGTGAAGAGAAGCACACAAATTAGTTAAGATATCCAGTTAATTCTCCAAATCTAATCACCAAATATTGCATAAACCGCTCACAAACAAGTTACAGATTCAGCATTTGGCAGCCTCTGAGAAACCTATTGTCTAATGGGCTGTTCACGGTGACCCCAAATAGACAAAATTAATCTAATAAGGTGTTCATTATGTATAATTTACCAGCTTGTGCAAGTGTCAGCCCAAAACTCAGAACCACACCTGACCTTTTAATAGACACGTTTTTCTAACCACCACTTTCTAGCAGGCTGTGCTGTAAAGCAGCTTAGCTTTATCCCAGTGACTGATCGAAATATCCCTCCTCCCCTCCAGCTCTGAGCATCCTGCTCCATTAATGCTCCACAACTTTTATCACACCTCCTCACTCCTGCTCCTGTGATGAAGGGCAGGAGGTGCATTGTGTCTGCTGGGCCCTCTCACAACATCTCTATTGCAGGTACAGGCCATTAGAAATGGGACAAAAAAGCATCAAGCACAGAATGAGAGATGAGAGGAGGTGGTGTCTCTGGCAGGTCAGGGGTGCTGGGATGGCCCAACCACGTCAAAGCCCAGGGATCAACGTGAAACATGTCCCAGGTCAGGGCCCTGACTCACAGGCACTGACGCAAACAACCTCAGCTGGTAAAATGTCACTGCCTGTTCTGCCCCTGCAGCCCAGGTGACACCCAGCAGGGAACAGCAGCAGCCCCTGTGCCAGCACTGCAGCACACCCCTGGCACACAGACAGCAGCCAGCCTGAAATCAGGAGCTGGGAACACTGGGATGTGTCACCCTTGGGGGATGCTTTGTTAGCAGCTGGGACTCCTCAGCCCAATCTGGGGGACTTCCATGGTACAGTGAGTTCAAGATGCTTCAACACCATTAGAACTGATCTCAACAGCAAAGGGGTTTTGCAAATGGACTGTGGATTGCAATGGTGTGCAAGTGGCACACCAGTTTCCTAGGAAAGAAATCATCCCACTGCCTGGAACACTGACTCCTGAGCCAGGGCAGCAAAGCATGAAGTCAGAACCTCAGTTTGCAAATACTCAGCAGCTCCAAAAATCTTTGGGCCTGTTCACAGCTGCTGCATGTGGTTTAAGAAGCTCCTGTTTTAAGGCTTTGAGGGGATGCTCAAAGTATCTTCCCCACTGTGGAGGAAGAGAGAGCTGTGTGCTCCAGTCTGGTGGGACCCCACCTGCAGAGCTGCCCCAGCCCTGGGGGCCCAGCACAGGAAGGATGTGGAGCTGTTTGAGCCAGTCCAGAGGAAGCACCAGGATGATCAGAGGGATAGAGCAGCTCTGCTGTGAGGAAAGGCTGGGAGAATTGGGATTGCTCAGCCTGGAGAAGAGAAGGTTTTGGAGTGACCTGATTGCAGCCTTCCAGTGCCTGAAGGAGCTGACAACAAAGATGGAAAGACTATTTCCAAGGGCCTGGAGTGACAGGACAAGGGGGAATGGCTTCAAACTGCCAGAGAGTAGGTTTAGATCAGATGTTAGGAAGAAATTCTTCCCTGTGAGGGTGGGCAGGCCGTGGCACAGGTTGCCTAGAGAAGCTGTGGCTGCCTCATCCCTGGAAGTGTTCAAGGCCAGGATGGACATGGGGGCTTGGAGCAACCTGGGATAGTGGAAGGTGTCCCTACCCATGCCAGGGGGTACAAGTGGATGATCCTTAAGGTCCCTTCCAACTCAAACTATTCCATGATTCTATCTCAAACCCAGGGCAAAACTAGAGCATTCATCTGAAGTGATGCTATGAGGTGCTCCCACTACCTGTTTTGAACTCCATGGTCTCCTGCATCACCTTTCCAGGGTTCTTCTTGGCCCTGTGTGTCTGCCTTTACCTTGGCTGCTCTGTGAGGTGACAGTCAACTCACTGCTAAGTGTGCTAACCAAGAGAGACACAGAATCATCACCAGCTCTATCTGTGGAACATTAAAGACCAGCCCACATAGGCTGGGGGATTTTTACTATCGAAAGTCTTTTCCTTTGGGGTACAGTGTCCTCTCCCTTGAATCAATGATCATTTGTTACATTAATTCAGAGACAGAAATCAGCTACGCTGCATTCATGCTCTCTAATTGTCCAGCTGGAAAAATCAATGCTTTTATTGAATTAGCCAGTTGCCACAGCAAGTTTTCTTTGATTTCTATGGTTCCCATGGATCAATAGGAGTCTGTCATTGCCTCTAAGTGGAGCAAAGTCAGACCCCAAGTCACGTGGCTGGATGACAACATAAATCTTCCCGCAGAGTTCTGTGCATTAGGTGGATACAGGACTGCTCAGCAATTTGCAGAAAAAGCACCTCCAATGATTTCCTCCCCTACCTCAGCCACTGCTCCCAGCTCCTAACTCCACCTCTGCTTATCAATTCTCATCTCTCACACTTTGTATCCTCTGTTTTCCTGCTTCCTTAACAGGTTTTTCTGTGCCTAGGCAGGACCTCCTGCTGCTGTCCCCGTGTTGTCTTAGGTGCAGGTGTCTGTGCCAGAAACATCTTTCCCTGATAAACCCAAGTGCCTCCCCAGGACTCCTTCCCTGTGCTGTTGGCAGTAAGTCATCTTTAATCAAACTGCTGGTCCAAAATACTTCTTTTGGTTTGGGTTGTGTTGGGTTTTTGGTTTTTTTTTCAGAAAGGTAATTTCGTTGCTCTTTTCCAGCCTTCCCATAAAAATGGCCATTTTTTATCAGCACAGCTGGCTGGAAAGCATGACTCATACATAAATTACCTCTTTTACTGCCTTCCTTCCCTTTGTCAGCCCTTCTGCTGTCAGCTACATGGGACAGGACCATTATTCTTCAGTGTTTAGCAAACACTCTACACATAATGGGCAATACTGTAAACAAATGAAAATCAGACCTGAAATCAAATGCAGGCTGACTGACAGGACTTTTGTGAAGCCCTCTGAGCTTTGCAGGGGTTTAATCAGCTGTGCTCTCAAAATGGCTCTGCCTTCCTGCCATGCTTAGACAGGATCCCAGGGGGATGGCCAGGAAATCAGGTCTTTAACTCTGTTACCCGTGGCACACTCAGGTTGATTAAGAACGATCGGTGCCTTCCAGGCTGAGAAGAACCCTGTGACTTGTGACTGGCATGAAATGATGGATAGCCCAGCACTTATTGCCTAATCAGAATTTCTTCCAGGGAAACTGGGGGAAGTGATAGAAATTAATGCTAAGGAATGGCAGGCTGCAAGAGATGTCAAAACTGATGGGGGAAACTTCCCAAGACAAGTTGGCCCTTTTTTAGTGAGGGCAGAAGCTCATAAAGATCCTGTGCAAACAAATTTTGGTCATGCTGTAGAAAAGAGAACACGGGGAAAGGCAAGAATTGTAAAGATGACTAAGTGCAAATCTGAGCATGAGTGAAAGTCAGGGGGAAACAGGAAAGCAAGTTCAGAGGGCTGCAGTATTTCAGCCACCAAGTGTGAATACAAGAAATGAGCAGCAAAACTGCTGCATGGCATGACACAGCTTAAACTGGGGCATCAAACCATTATGAATAGTATTATATGGCATTATTTGTAGGAGAAACAGCAATGCTTTCACAGTACCAACAGTGAATATACATGTGTTGGAAGTGGGTATTGTTTGTGTGGTATTGCCTACCCCTAAACGCTCATCACTTTCAAGTTAGGCTCAGGAAACTGCAAAAGTGGCTTGAAAATTGATGGGTTTATAAAAACACTCCATACATTCTAAATGTTTCTCTTCTAGTTTTCAACCTTCATGGTTTATTTCTGTTGTGCAAGGGTAGAGTCTGCTCCAAGTGTCTGCAACAGAGCCAGAGATCAGACTTCAAACACTGGGCTTCCCACACCCTTGTTGTTTATCCCTTCCAGGGAATAAAGGAACCCCATGGAATCCAGCATTCAGGGGCTTCCCAAGATGCTTAGAAGAGGATCTCTTTAGCCTAAAATATCTGTGAAGAAAAGAGCCACCCTTTTTCCAGATGGGATAACACTGATAACCCAGTGAAATTATGTACAGTGGGTCAGCAAAGGGAGGTTTTGGTTGGCAAATGTCAAACCTGAACAAAAATACAGGATGTGAAGAATTAATCATCCTTTCCCCAAACCTGAACCTCTAACATTAATTCAGGAGCAAAAGCCCTTTCACATGATTCAATCATGTTCTTAATTCCTGCTCTCAGTGTGCTCCTTGCCATGGTTTATGGCATCAGTGGAATTTGATGGTGCCTAACACTGGGATTTCAGTCCCTTGCAGTGGTTAATCTATAAAAGAACTTCCCATATTCTATTTGAAGGATTTTTATCTGACCCACTGGATTAAGCTGCCTCTTGCCTGGAGAAATAGTTCTTCTTCCCATGTGTTTGTTATGATGCTGATGTGTGCTCATGAGATGAGTTAAAAGAAGTCTGTTCCCAGGTCTGACAAGGTGTGTATATATGTGGAAAACAGTGTAAATAAAACCAACCAACCAAAAAGTCCTACTTTCCAGCTCTCCAGAAATAGCAAAATATTGCATATTGTCAGCAGAATTTTATGTTTTGGGAATTCTGTCCCCAGCATGTTTGCTTCTTTCCATTTAGGCAATAAAACACAGCAATACAAACTGAAGTGTGACCCTGTCCTTATTAGTCACCCAAATCTTAACAGCGAATGAGATGAGGTCATAATTATGTGGTTGATGATAGTATCATGAATTAAAAAGCAGGGCTGGAGAAGACATTAGTTAGGCAAATTGAAGAGAGTCAATTGAAAGTCTGTAGCTGTGTTTTGCAGGAAGTCCCATTAAATTCCCTCTGGCTCTGCTGCCTTGGCCTGAGTCTCAGGCTCAGTTTTTACCACCAAACTCCTACAGGGCTGAAATTGTCACCCCCACGTGCCTGCTAATTTAGCTCAGGAAAACACCTCCACACCATTAAAGCTCCAGAGCCACTGAGCACAGATGGGCACAGGGACACTGTTTCCAGGCCTGAAATGCATGGAGACAGGTGGGGGAAAGCTGCACCAAGCAGAGCCAACACTGCTTCCTGCCCTCACCCCAGGAGAGCCAGGAATCATCAGGACATGAGGCATGAGCAGCACCACTGCAGCTCCAGGTTAATTAGTACCTGCCTCAACTCTGCCTAATGAGGGGTGGTGTTTGCCATCCCCACCTCAAAGGCTCCCTGCTGCTTCCAGGTGGATTTGCCACATGCACAAATCCTGCTCTGTGCCCAGGATTGATGGAACTCAGTCCTGCCCAGGGCTTTTCACCAAGAGATTTTAACTGTGAACAGGTTTTCCCCCCATTTCATGCATGGAAACACCAATACCCCTCACTGAATTTGCACAGGCTTATCATAACCTTATTTCCCAATTCCCAAAGAGCTGTGCTAAGCTAGCTCAAAATATTAATGGAACAGAAACTATATGATTAAATCCTACTTTTCTGAAAAGTAGTATCTGGAAAATGACAGTGTTTATTCTAGAACCTGGAAGTGTTCATTTTAAGGCCTCCTGAACAACTTCAAATACTTGGTTTTTAATGAAAAGCTGAAAAACTTGGTTTTGATTGAGGTGAAAAATTAAAAGGCTTGATTTAATAATGTCTTCTGGAGGGAAAAAAAAACAGCCCTTCTTTTTCTAGTCATAAGCATCAGGAAAATTATTTTGACTGTTGTGACTCAAGACTCTGAGCAAGGAAGGTCAAAACATAAAGAAGGAGCCACAACTGATTATGAATGCAGGGCATACAAGGTAACAGAATTTTCAGAAAGCACAGGAAATTCCTGAAGAATCCAAAGCTATTGGGTTTTGAACACAGAGAAGAGACAACATTTATTTTCAATTATTTGTCCCCACAATTCTTCATTAAAATGCTATCCTCGTTTCTAAGGCCAAAATACAGTTACTCAGTGTAGTTACTCAGGAGGAAAGAAAAAGGAAAGGAACAAGTAATTTATGAAAAAATCTCTCACTCTTTTCTTCTTTTATTAAAATTAGACTGTGTAAAATCAGCAAAATCTGAAAATGGATGATTTGCTGCAACTAACCCATCTGCCAGTTAGAGACTGCTCCAAGCCTGGCTGGCTGTGGCACTGCCTGCTGTGTGATGCTGGCCATGCCTCTTTACACCACTGTGTCTCTCTTCCCATCCTCCTATTTAGCCATGATTTCTATTCAGCTCACAGGGTCTTGCGGCAAGCCCTGTTTTTATCCTGGATTCTGACTCTCAGGGGTCTGGATCTCAGTTAGCTCTAATGGAACAGATAAATAACCACCTATGGCTGTCTTTCCAGGAGTGCCACCTTTGGCAAGCTGCTGGATTTTCAGGCATTTCAGGAAAATGGCAGCTCTGCCTGTGTTTGCTGTCAGTCTCCTGTGTGCCTGACAGTGTTCCTGAGTGCTGGAACTGAACACAGGCTCGTAGCATTTCCTTCCCTCTAAGCCAGCTCCTGGATGTCACACAGAAACACAAGTCCCATGGAGTGATGGGGTTTGTGCCTAAACCTTCCAGAGCCAACATGGGCTTATCTCCCACTCAGGGAAATCACTGTTTCCTCCCTGCCTGGAGTGCCTCTCTTCCCTAGACAAGTGTGTCAAGGGTTTTGTGAACCAGGGATGACTGGGGCTGGATTGCTATGCAAAATCACTCTGTTCCTTCTTAATCTGCTGCAGGCTGTCTCACCAGGCTTCACCGATTTCCAGATGCTGCTCAACTACCAGAGCCATGACTACCAGAGCAAAGGTCCTCATTTAGGATTTTTGCTTTGCTTTTCACCTTTGCTTTGCTTTTTGCTGTAGCTCTACAAGAGATGGTGCCTGGTGGACAGTAAAACTATGTCACCTGTCGCTCCAGGCTCTCGCTGGGACACAGGAGAACACTCCGCCCATTTCATCATCTCCCAGATCCTGTTGGAGCAAATTCCAGCTATCTGGGGAACCACAATGAATTAACATGCAAATTGAAACCTAAGCCAAGATTCATGTCACTGTCATCTTTATGTATTAGACCGTAGATCATGAAAGGAATTATGCTCCAGCTGGCTAATTAAGTAAACATGAAGCAAACGAGGATAGCAGACAGGGGTCTAAGAGCCTGGGTGGGGGCAGGAAATTCTCCTGTGAAGATGGGCAAGTTTGTTAGGGGTAGTTTCAAAATGCACAAATGACAACAGCGGACCAACAATGGGGCTTCGAGGTGGATTCCTGTCTGTGTCCAAATATTGCACACATATCCACTTCCTCTGCCTCACAGAGCAGCAAACAGAGGGACTGTGAGATGAGACAGGGATGGAGGACAAAGCTTCTCCATGCCCTCTGTCCAAGCCAGGGTTTTCCAGCAGCAGCACATGTTACAGCCCAAAACTCAGTGCTCTAAGGCAGCTACAGCTGGCTTTGCTGCACACTCATTCAGGGGAACTGTACTCAAAAGATGGGGAACTTACCCAGAATCCCTGCTGAAAAACCAAAGTGCCGCTCCCTACAAGGCATCTCTGATGGTTCCACCCTGATGCCAGCAGAAAACCAGCTCCATTTTAGCTGTCCTAGCGCGCTCTAGTGGGAGCCGCTTCCCTGCGCATTTGGCAGCATCCCGGCGGGATCCCAGCAGGACAGCTCTCCCTCTCACCGAGAACACAAACACCAGTGTCCAAAGAGCTGGGGGCAAAGCGAGACACCCATGAATCCGTGATTCCAATTTCCCACAGACGTGTTCAAGGTCAGGAGGGGGCTTGGAGCAAGCTGGGATAGTGGAAGTGTCCCTGCCCGTGGCAGGGGGTGGGATGAGATGAGCTTTGAGGTCCTTTCCAAACCATTCTGGGATCCCATGGTGCTGTGAAAAGTTAAAGCAGCCTATTATTTGTGGATAAAGTGATTTCTTTGCACCTACACCAAAAATACCCTAACAAAATATTTCCTCCTTTTCTTTTCTCTGTGAATTCTTCCTTTCACACAAATAGCCTGACAAGGCAAGGAACCTCAAAGTGGATGGAATTTTTATTTTTACTGCAAACCCCATATTTGCAATTGCAAACACCTGTTCAGCCACAGCCTACATGTGGGGTTCAGATCATAGAGTAGGCACTGAGTCGCCAACAAGAGAAACTATTTCTTTTTTTTTTTTTTT
>VXBI01011693.1:45675-126375 GCA_013397375.1 Toxostoma redivivum
TTTGGTAATATTTTCCTTCTATGCTTGGATAGGAACCAGCCTCTGGGAGGAAAGGAATGAGAGTGTTCAGAAAATAAATCGTCCTTCAGTTTATGCACCTTTGGGTCTCATTCATAACCCAGAGCATTAGGAGAATAACTCAGGCTGAAATCTGCAATATTTATTCTATTACAAGGAAATTGGTTCTTTTGCAGGAAAAGCATTAGACATTGATATCACAGGTTTGGGAAAACCGACCACTGGTGTTGGTGAGTGAAAAGGAAATGTAACCTTCACACCCCAGGTCAAATTGAATGTGCAGGGCTCCTTGGTGTCTCTGAACTTCAGCTAAAGGCTCGCTGTCACCTCAGCAGCTCCATGGGACCCTGAGCAGGGATTTACAGTGACAGCTGACAGCCGGCACGCCACGGATGTGATTTAACTGGGACCTCCGAGGAACACAGTAAAACAAAAGCTGCTCCAAGCTGATAAGGGCTGAAAAGAAAACCTCAAAATGCATCAGGGCTCTTAAGCCTCTCTGTTATTGTGGAACACTCCTGGCCAGCCTGTTCATCAGCTCAGTGCTGAAGCCACCCTAGAGTTAACTCACAGTGAGTGGCACAGGCAGCATGATGCAGCTCTTGAACAAGGTTCAACAGAGCAATACTTAGCAGCTTTTTTTTTTCTCCTGGAATACACCAAGAAGATTTTACCCTGAAGTTTTCATGAACCCTGAGAACAAAAGGCAGACAAACCAGAAGCCTGCATATAGCAGTAACCCTTGAGAAGCAGCCTGGATTCAATTCCACTGCCACCTCTACTGTTGTGCAGCATCTGAGACAGGGCACTTGAAGCCTCCAGGAGACCTTTGCAGTAAGCAATCCCATAATACTGAGTAAGGGACACAGATAAGTGCTTGCAAGGCACTGGTCTTTGGGAGACTGGAAAAACTGAGGCCCAGTGCCTGGCAAACAGCATCCTCAAGGGAGACAGCAGGTATCAGAACAATATACTTCCTTGCTTCCCACTTAAATAACTGCCAGGGAATAAAACAGGCGTTTGAGTAGGACTGAGATGTATTTGTCTTACATCATGCTGAATACCACAATCTTTGCCTGAGGGCATACACAGAGCATAGCAGAGGCAAGAGGTTGTTGAGGAAAGGCATGGGGAGGGAAGTAAATGAAAGCAGGGCCTGGTTAAGGAAGATAAGCTTGGTATGATGGGGCATTTCAAAGCTGAGGACTGTGTTTATACAGGCAGAGGTGCCCACAATGACATTTTTCCAAAGCAGCCTTGTGATGATGAGACACCTTTCCTGGGGTAAGATAGACCCAGATCAGACCACTGGTGTAATGCTCACCACTTATGATCCTTCATCTCTGAAGCCCCAAAGGAGGCCAGCCACAGACATCCACTTTGAATGGAGTCTTACTTTTTGACTGGGTCTTCTCTGTTCAGCCGCTGCTAGCCCACAGGCAGCTCCAGGTAGCTGGAGAATCCTACCTTGTTTGCTTCCTACCCTAACAAATTAATCTACAGCCAAACTGACCTGTGTTTCTACACTCTTCTTGGTCTGCTGGGTGAAAAAAACCCCAACAATAGAAAACAGACTCACAACAGAGACTCAGAGCCAAGCTGAAAAGCATTGCTTGCTCCCTACAGCCTAAAGAGAAGGGAATCTAAGGTATTGTCCTAACACCAGCAACACCATCCCTTTTGTATGCTTCTATTCAACTTCTTCCTCTTTTTACTTCTCCTTATTAACACAGCAGAGCACAGTGCTTATTAAGCCTGATTTTTCTTTCTTGGATGCAGGCCCTAGTATGATTTAGAAATCACCTTAATGTGGTATTTGTAATTCTAGCATTTACCTCTTCCCATTATTTCCAATATGATGTTACTGCATTCTTGGCTCAGGACGAGCTTCTGTAACGCTTTAAAACACCAGGAAAAAGCTCCAATGAGACCTCATTCCTACTGAATAAATGATGGGACATGAGCAGAGCACAGGATATTTGAATATCCTTTAAACATCACCAAAACCAATTAAAATTAAGCTCTATAAAGCAAAACTAAACCTCTGGGGAGCCAGACTATCTGATTTCCCTGCAAAGCCATCCCCAAACCAGGACATATCAATCACATCCAAATCCAGACACTCCTCTAGCACACAGCCAGAATGTCCCTTCTCAGATGCAGAACCACAGAATGGTTTGAGTTGGAAAGGACCTTAAAGATCATCCAGTTCTACCCCCCTGCCATGAACAGGGACACCTCCCCCTAGCCCAGGTGGCTCCAAGCCCTGTCCAACCTGGCCTTGGACACTTCCAGGGATCCAGGGGCAGCCACAGCTTCTCTGGGCAACCTCTGCCAGGGCATCACCACCCTCACAGGGAAGAATTTTTTTCCCAATATCTGCTCTAACTCTGCTCTCTTTTAGTCTGACCCCATCTCCCGTTGTCCAGTCACCCCAGGCCCCTGTAAAGAGTTTCTCTCCATCTCTCTTGTCAGCTCCTTCAGGCCACAATTCGGTCACCCCAAAGCCTTCTCTTCTCCAGGGTGAACAATCCCAATTCTCCCAACCTTTCCTCAAGCAGAGGTGCTCCATCCCTCTGATCATGTTGGTGACCTCCTCTGAACTGGTTCCAACAGCTCCATGTCCTTTCTGTGCTGGGGCAGGGATTAAGCCCAAACCACCCCCTGCCACTCCTGCACAAACAGAAACTTCACCTCAGGTGCCAAGGGACAACGAACTGCTGGACAGGCAACAGATCCAATGCCATTATTGACCCTGATAACATCCCTCCCCTGTTTGCTGAAGGCAGCAGCATATGTGTCCTTGTGCACAGGCTGACAGGAATACACAGTATTCCACCCTGCTGGAATACACAGCTGCTCTCCCATGTTAGATAAAAATGCAGTGCTCTGTCAAATTGTTCATTTGCTCATACATTAATCATCACCAAAGCCCACCTCAGCTGTACTCTTCGCACAACTTTTATTCTCTCCAAGGTGTGTATTTTCATAATGATACTGCTCATGCACCACTTAACAGTATATTTTCATTTGGCCCCAGCCACCCTCCTGAGCAGTAATTTATTACTGCTTGTCACTAGCTGCTACTGAGAGTAATACACACTCTGGGTTTATTCAGTATGTTTGGTATTTCTGGCTTGACTCTTCCTCACACAGACAATATTGCCCAAGCCCAGAGACTCACAAATCAAAAGTGCCAAGTGTCTGGGCCTTCCAGCTGAACTTGCACTTCCCACCTTTTTGCCTGCAAGAGCTAAAAACTTCCATTTATTCCTTTTTTAATAGGAGTGGAGAGCCTAATGCAGTCTGAGTGCTCTGGGAGCTGCAGGTGTACCATGACCACCTGTGTGGCCATGAAAACGTGGCAGAAGTAGGCAGGGATGCCTCGGGGGCCTGCCTGTGCTGACATTATTGCTGATTCAGTATTACCAGTGGGGCCAGGGCTTGTGCAGCAAATTAACTGCAGGGCACTCTGCCGTGCTGCAGCTAAACCCTGCTGGGGTGTACAGGGGCACAGCACAGATTTTAACCAGTTAAAGCCAACATGTTCAAGTTGTTACCTTGTCACATCATCCAGTGTTGCCTGTGAAGCACAGGTGAGCGGGAAAACAAGCAAAGCTCTTTTGCAAGGGGTATCAGGAAGTCTGGAGGCCCACAGAGGAAGAAAAGCTCTCCCTGAGAGCTCCCCTTAATTAAAACATAAATAAAGCATCATTTTACTGCTTGCACATGATTTTTTTACCTGAGACTTGGTAAATTAGTGTTTTGCCCGTGTGGAAGCTCTTACGAGAAGACTTTCCACGGATGAAACACTTGTCAGTACTCCTGGAAAAAATTAATGGCCCTTACTGCATTGCCTTACACTGCTATGAGGTATTGCCTTATCTACACCTCATTTTCCACCTGTGTAATGAAACACCACCGAAAATCTTGTATATGTGTGTGTGTGTGCACATACATGTACCTCTGTGTGGGTACACGTCCACTTACATGCACATACGTGTCTGTGCGTGTGTCTCCGTATGTTTAGTGCACCCATACCGTGCCCACACACGCAATGAGCACGTGTAAAGCAGGAACACCCGGGCATCCTCACCCTCCAGGACATCCTCATCCTCCAGGCCACGCGTGTGTCCCAAAATCCACGTGNCCTGGCCTCCGCGCCCTCCTGCACCCACCGACGGCGCCATGGCCGCGCGGCAGCAGCTCGGTAACGCTAACGCGGGGCGGGCCATGGCCGCGGGAGGGTGTCCTGAGGGAAGAGGGGGGGCTGCCCTGCCGCCATGCCCCGCAATGGCCGCCGCTTCGCCTCAGCAGGCAGGGCGGCCCCGGAAGGCGCCTCAGCGCTGGTTCCCGCGCGGGGCCGGCGGCGGGCAGGCCGCGTTTGTGTCCCCCGGGCCCGTGCTCCTTGTTCTGGGGGCAGGAAGGCGCTGTGGGGATCGGACCCGCGCTGGGTGCCCTGAGGGGCGACTTCCTCTGAGGGGCAACCTCGCCTGAGGGGCGGCTTCCCCTGAGGAGAGTCGCGAAGCTCTGGTGCTCCCCTACGCCGGCACCACATGCACTCCTAAACTCCGCAGCTTATCAAAGCTTCACTCGCTTAATCGCGTCGTTCTCTCTGCTGCGCTGTTAAAACCCAAACACTCGTGCTCTTCCCGCCTGCCAGCTTTACTCAGCGTCTCTGACAAGACCAACCTGGTGGAGTTCGCGAGGAGCCTCAATGCGCTTGGCCTGGGTTTAATTGCCTCCGGAGGAACGGCCAAGTCCCTGAGGGATGCTGGCTTGCCTGTCAGGTACACACGCTCCCCTGTACATCACCACCAAAAAGGCTCTTTTGGGCCCTGAGGTTACGTAAATTGTTTTCTCTGTGAACAAAAGTGAGTGAAAACTGGTCTGAAAGCAAGTCTTCCCATCCAAGAAAAAACTCTGCCCCAAAGCAAACTTCAGAACCCTTTTGTTTTCAGACCATTTTTGTTGGCTGAGGAGCATTACTGTGAGGGGAGGTGTTGGAGCTTTTTGTTTGGATTCCTTGTCTGCCTTGAGCCAGCTGTGTTTCCATGGGACAGTGTGTTACCTTGATGTTCATAATCTGCCCTGAGTGCTGCTCCTCACAGCCAGGTGAAAGCTGATCTTTGCCTGGTCTGGGACAGCACTGATGTGCCAGGAACATGTTGAAGCTCACTGGAGTTCGTTGGTCACGAATAATTTCCCCAGCACAATTATTTAATGCAGATGGAGCCTTTAAGTGTTGTGCATCCATTGTTGAAAAAAGGTCATGTATTGTTACTGGTTGTTTTAGCCCATGATTCTGGGGAAGTTTATTCTGGTTTCTTCTAGTTATTTAAAAAACTAGCTCTGGCCAAATAAAGGTGGGTTTCAGTGTAGTGATGAAAAAAAAGTCGATTACTTGGCAGGGCAGGTGACTGTGACTCAGTTTTTGCTCCTCATGAATGCAGTGGTTGGCCTCTGGCACATATCAGCACAAATCTACATCACCCCCAAAGCTCACTGTTACCCAGCACACGATTGTGTCTCTCCACCTTATTTCCTTGGCTATGCTGCCAGTGAAGCCTGAAGCAAGGGATGTTCACATTTGCCCTCCCCTCATTATTGTTATTACCACCCTAAACAGTCAGAAGGAGTGGTGAGGCTAACTTGGGAGGAAAAGCACCTCATCATGGCCTTCCATTCTCTGTATAAACCATTTTAATTTGGGTTTGCTTATTTTGGTTATTCCAGTGTATTCAAGAAATAACTACTGCTTAGTAGGGTGTGACCCATGAACTCTGTTTCCATTGATGGGAAAAGCAGTTGTTGTCCCTGTGGCATAGTGGGGGTTTGCAGTGAAATCTGTGCATTTTCTTTGGTTTGGGTCATTCAGCCTCTAGATAAGGTCAGTGTGGTACATCTGTTACTGTGCTGCTTTCTTCTTGGGCAGAGATGTTTCAGACCTGACTGGCTTCCCTGAGATGCTGGGTGGGCGAGTGAAAACCCTTCATCCTGCAGTCCATGCTGGTATGTTCTGCTAACACATCTTTCAGTCTAAAAGAGGGCAGGGAGGGTGGGAAGGAGGGGTTGGCAGATGCCTTTTTTGAGGGTTGTATGGAAGAACCCAGTAATGAGAGCAGATTTGCTCCAGGAACAGAAGGAGAGGTGAAAAGCCAAGGGGTGGAGAAGTGCAGGGTTGCTGAATGACCTCCTTGTTGCTATGCTGGCATCTCTGCAGTTAGCAGAGCTCTCTCCCCGAGGCCATAAGTAACAGAGCTTCTCTAAAAATGCCTTTGCAGAGTCAGCTGCAGGCCAGAGTTTAACCTGTGGGTGGGTCTGGTGTGCAGCACAAGGAACAGCAGTGGAGGCTTTAGGGGTGATTTCTGTGTGCTCTGATGTTCTCTGACTCCTCTTCAGCAGGGAGGATCTCTGATAACTGGGTTGCCTGCACACTTATCCATCTGCTCTTTCATCTCCTGTTGCTGTGCTTGAAGTACCTCAAGTGGAAGCTGTTGCCCATCGTACGTGAGGGCTGGAGACAATCTCCTGTGACCCTGAACATGAGCAGGACTGTGCTGTTCCCCACACTGTGCCAGCCTGTCACCTTCATGTTTCTCTGAGTTCCTAGACCCAGCCACCTGCACTGCTCATTCTCTCTTGCTTCCATTGTCTCATAGGGCAGGTGCTCTTTTTCTCTCCTGTGAAGTCCTTGATGATGGTTTCAGTGTTTCAAGGGTAGCAACCGAGTGCTTAGACAAATACATTGTTGAGGTTGCTGGTCAGGGTTTGGAATACTCTAGGATTTAGCATTGGGGGAAGAACACCTGTTAGCATGGAATTTGAACAGCCAAAGACTCTGTAAAGTGGAATAAAGGAGCAGAGGGTGCTGTCTGAACTAAAATTGAAAAGTTAAGGTAGAAAGGCTCTGAGGACAAAAACTTGTTGGTGACTGAGGTTTTTTTTTAATAAAGATGCACTCTTTTTTTGTAACTAGGCATCTTGGCTCGAAATATTCCAGAGGATAACGCTGATATGAAGAAACAGGATTTCAGCCTTGTCAGGTAAATGTTGGGGGCGTGATGCAATCCACCAGTAATCAGAAACCAACAGCAGAGCTCAGTCAACACCCAGGAAGGGGAGCAGTAGGGATTGAGACCTCTACACACCAGCAGATCTGCAGCCTTCTTTCTTTACCCTTGTAGGACATACTGTGTATTTAAAAATACAATTTTCTACAGGTGCTTCTTTTCCACTTGTAGTAAGAGAAAACTAAAACAAAAAAGTTACATTGTGGTTTCCACAGGGAACTCAGAGGTCTGAATTTCTTCTGGTTCCCTGGGAATTTTGACACATTACACACAGTCAGTGTAGGGCCATGTTACACGTGCTGCAGAGTTGAGTTCAGTACTTTTGAAGCTGGCTCATCTTCCCTCAGGTTGGTTCCACGTGTCTGATCAGATGGCAATTCCCGATTTTGAAATGCTTGCTTAGTAAATATACCCTTTGAAATTTGCATAATGTTTACTGAGTTTCAACACATAAATAAAGAATAGACATGGAAAATGGGTCAGGAACACAGCGTTTGTTCAGACAGAAAACGCACACAGATAAGAGACAGAAAGCTTAAAGCTTGAGAGCTGTCTTGGGAGCAAGTGAGCTGCATGCAGAAGCTGAAGTAACAAAGTAGTAACAAAGTTTGTGCACTAATGTACCAAAGTGTGGGGATTATTTTCAGTGTTTGTTAGAATGTGTTTACTTAGTTCAGTCACACAGGGTAGTTGGGAGCTGTATGTAACTGGTGTTAACATCCAACTACTGCTTGTCAATAATCAGTTGTACATCAGGGAGTAGCTCCTGGTTCAGAAACAAATGGCTGAGCTGGACATAGCAAATTGTAGGTGTAGCCAGGGTGGGAGGTACAGTATGACTGTGGGCCAGAATGCATCTGGAGTTTTAAAATTGCTTTTAGAAACTGATGGATGGATTTCTAGGCTGAATTTGAAAACCTAAAATTTAAAACCACAGGAATCCTCTTAGATGGCTCAGCAGTGGTGGCTCTTCAGAGCATGCTGCATATTAAAGCAGGCACTGCTGAATTGCAGGGGGAATAATGTGCTTTTACCTCAGTGACTTATGGTGCACTTGCATCCAGACTGGTAATTTGGATTCAGGTTCTCTTGCAAAAAGCAGAAGTAGCTGATCCTCAGCAGGACTGCCTTTGCATAGTTGCATAAAATTTGCATATCTGAGTCAATGAAGGAAAGCCTGATATTGATTGTCTTGGTTTGCACAGATAAAAGCATTAGCAGTGTTAAAGTCCACAGATTCCTGATGGTTTGCAACAGGTCAGGGGCATGAATGGACTGGGGGGAAGGGGGCATTAGGAACAGAAGAGACAATAAAAAGCATTGTAGGAAATTTAGAGACACAGGGGTTCTGAAAGCCATACTGGAAGCTTATCATCCCTTCTGCTGGAGTTCACTGGAGTGGGAACAAAGGAATATTACAAGTTGGACACGAGGGCACTCCTCACAGCAGTTCTGTGCCATACTGAGCACGCCTTGGAGTTCAATACCTTCATGTACTCAGATCAAGAGAGTGAATTAATTCTCTTGGATTAAAAACCCTGTTTGTGAAGGTCAGAACAAATCCCTCCTTTCGCTGCAGTTCCGTGGCTCTGGTAGGATGGCACAGGCAAGTTATTACATCATGCTTGCTGGAATACAGATCTACTTCTAGATCAGATGGAAAAACCAATTCCAGTAAGGTCTGGTCTTAGCTTGAGAGGGAAAAGTCGATTTTCTCCCCCACTTTCATGTGCTACAGAGCCTTTATAGCATTTGGGCTGCACACTCAGGTTTCATATATTGTTAGTATTTTGAAAGTCCAGAAGGTGACATGTAGGTCATTTTCTGCTCTTGGAAAAGTTGTGGAAAATTAGATTGTCTGTACTTTGTTGGAATGGACCTTTTTTGGGTGTCTGTTCTCTTTTGAGAGTTGGTGGATGTCCATTTTCAATATTGCTGAGAGCCCACTTTGAAGTCCTTTGAAATGGCTCAGGTTGTGCATCAAAATCTCTAAACATTTATATTCAGGCACATGTGTTTAAAGAATCTCTTCCTTTAATCTTGTTGCTGTAAACTCTGGTTCTGACATTGTTTGATACACAGAGTTCAGCTGATGTCATAATGCACCGTACCATCACTTGCCCTTGGGCTGAGCACCACTCTTGGCCACAGGATTTTATGCTGGTCCCTGATCTGAGAGACAAGACCATAAAATCACTGGTGCTATCTTGTGCTTGCCAAGCCTGGTTTGGCACTTCTATTTCTTGGTGAATAATCCAGTTTTCCCCTCAATTCTCAGAGTTGTAGTGTGCAACCTGTACCCCTTTGTGAAGACCGTGTCTTCTCCTGATGTGACTGTACAGGACGCAGTGGAAAAGATTGATATTGGTAAGTTGAAGGGGGAGCAAATCTGCTTTCCAGACAGACTCCGTGCTTCTGAGTGGTCTCAGTTTTTCTCTTTTTGTTTGGTGGTCTTTGCACACCTCTAAAGGAAGTCTGCTCAGGAGCTACACGGAGCAGGCTGAAGGCATAGTTGGGTAAGCCTGGTTGCTTTTAAGCAATTAAAATGGCAGTAATAGGCTGGCAAGGCATGCTGCATGGGGGGCAAGTCAGGCACTGCCATAAAGAAGGAGCCTGAGGGCCATGCTCAGGTGGAAAGGCCAGGTGGACCATGCTTCCTGCTGAAACATGGCAAGCAGACAACCTCTTTTGCAGCCTGACAGTGTAATAGAAATTTAAAAAAACATGAGCTTTGGAGAGCAGAGCTGAGCCACTTAAAGTGCTCTGAGGATGGGTGAGAACTTCACTGCAGGAAGCCGTTAGAAGGAAAGGGGTTGATCTGAATATGTGGGAGAGTACTCAGGACCTGAGCTGGGAAGCATGGACACCTGCATTAGCATGTTTTCTCTTGCTGCTAGTTATTAACCCCCAAAGGCTTGCTGTGCCTTCACTGCAGCATCTCTGCTTGGCAGCCTGTGAACAGCACAGGCACAGTTCTGTGCCATGTGGTTGGATTGGGATTGGATTTTCTTGCAGTAGTTTAGTCCAAATGATGCCCAGCAGAGCTCTCTATTAAATGTTTTATGGAGTAATACTTGCTCTGCATGAAGCAGTGCCAGCCTCTACTTTTCCTTTGCAGCAGCCTAGTATCTTGTATGATTTAAAGAGTTGCAATAGCAGTGCAGTCAGGCTGAAGGGAGAAGCGTGGCATTTTATCTCACACAGAGGACCTGGGCAAGATTCATTATTATTTGCAGAGACAGTTGGGAACCTCTGTTGTGTGGCTGCGTGAAAGCAAATCTTCCTGCAGACCCAGTGTGCAGAGGATGGTGGTTAAGCCATGTGTGGGGACTGCCATCTTCTTTGGGATGTGGCTGTGCTGTTGGAAGACATTCTTGTCCCAGTTCTCATCCTGTTCCCTCGCCCCTGCAGCTCTGCCTGGGTCTGCCAAGCCCAGTCAGTGTGCAGATTGAGTCAAACTCACCAGCCTTGAGCATTTTGAAGAGCACTCCCACCCCTCTCTGTGCTGGAGGGAGGGGACACAAAGGATCATTCATCTGGCACAAAGGATCGATGGTGCACATCCCTTCCTGGCCTCAGCCCTGCCTCTGATTGTGCTGTATCCAGGAGGGAAGTGCTCCATGCCCGTGCCCCTCTCTTGCAGGGGGAGTGGCCTTGCTGCGGGCGGCTGCCAAGAACCACGCCCGTGTGACAGTGGTGTGTGACCCTGCAGACTACGCTGCAGTAGCTAAAGAGATGGCAGCATCAAGGGACAAAGACACTGCCATGGAAACCCGGCGGCTGCTGGCTCTCAAGGTTGGTCACATCTTCCTGCCGTGAAGGGCTGGGCCAGGCTCCTGTTTAAAGAGGTTCTTCACCTCTTTGAGCCCCACATCCTCTGGAAGTTGATGTTTCTAAGTTGACAGGTGTCCCTCATTGTGTCCCCAGGCCTTCACCCACACTGCTCAGTACGATGCAGCCATCTCTGACTACTTTAGGAAGGAGTACAGCAAGGGAGTGTCACAGCTGCCCCTGAGGTATGGCATGAATCCTCACCAGAGTCCTGCCCAGCTCTACACCACGAGACCCAAACTGCCCCTGACAGGTGAGGCCTCGGCTGGGCTGGCCAAGAGGGAGCTCTGGGATAGCTGGGAATGGAGGTGGTTGGACATGTCTTTGAAACTGAAATACTATCTTGTGCCTTTGTCTAGGGGATGGCCAGCAGTGTCTTCACAGCTGCTTTGTTACTGAGTGGCACTAACTTTGCAGTTAAAAATTGAGCTGTGTGAGACAGGAAAGCTACTCTATTGAGCCCCACAAGACAAACTGCAGCTCCATGCTCTCTGTTGCTATAGGATGTGTGTCCAAGATGCTTTGAACAGATTTATGTAGTGTACTTTCTGCTTGACACTAGATCCAGATTTTGCAAAGGAAAACCTCATCATCCTTTTAAGATGCTTTTCTACTTGCAATTTTCTTTGTTTAGTATCTTCCCCATTTTTTTTTGTGTCACTATTTACTCTGCCTAGAAGCCAAGCTGTTTTTCTCTGGGTCTGAATTGGTTTTGTTCGTTTTTTTGTCTTTCTTTCTTTGATGGGTTTGAGCAGAGGGTTATTACTTTGGGTTTGTAGAATATTGCTTCTGTTGATGATGGTGGCAGGAAGGGATACTATCCTCATTTGCAAATTTGGGACAGGTCTGGTGTGTCTCTCTGCCATTTTACAGGGTGTGCCACTTGCCACAGTGTTGTAGTGAGGGAAGCCCCTGTTTTGGAAGGAAAGTCTGGCTGCTCTTGTTCTTGAGACCGCTCTCAATGTGTGCAGACATTGTCCTGCTGAATAAGCAGTGAAGCTCTGTGTTGCAGCATTTTTCCCATTTCAACTCTGGGACCTCTTAGGAAGCTTTTCCATTCCTGCACTGAAGGTCGATTTGCTTGCAAGTCTGCCTCCCAGTATGGCAGCAGAACAGTGCTATGGTGTGGCTATGTGTAGTGTGGTGTGGAGTGGCTATGCTCACTCCTCCTGGATATGGATTATTGTTAAAATGCTATTTTCTCCTCCAGTCTCCTGAAATGCTCACAGAGGTGCCATGTCAGTACAAGCAGTTCTTCTTTCAGGGCCTGAGCAAAAGGTTTTGAGACCAGACTTTGAAATGGCCTTTACTCTTGGTGTGGATGTCTGGGCACTCCACCAGTTGCTGAGGAGCCAGGGTCATTGAACAAGAGCAGTTTGTAGTGACTGGAGTGCTTTCTGGGAGAAATCCTTTGTGCTGGCTCTCCAGCTCTGGGCAGAGGGCTTTGCCTGCTGTAACGTGTCCGTGTGCTGTGTTTGCAGTGGTGAACGGCTCTCCCGGCTTCATCAACCTCTGCGACGCCCTCAATGCCTGGCAGCTGGTGAAGGAGCTCAAGCAGGCGCTGGGCATTCCGGCCGCGGCCTCCTTCAAGCACGTCAGTCCCGCAGGTAGGGCGGGGCGTGCTCCCCTCCCCCGGCGGCGTGGGCAGGTCCCGGGGCAGGCAGCGGCAGCTGGAGTGCCCTGGCTCGTGTTTCCCGCTAGGTGCTGCTGTTGGAGTGCCGCTCAGCGAGGAGGAGGCCCAGGTGTGCATGGTGCACGACTTGCACAAGACCCTGACGCCCTTGGCCTCTGCCTACGCCCGGAGCAGAGGTGAGGCCTCCAAATAACCACAGAGCTGAGCTCGGGGCTCAGCACCTGAGCAGCATCCTCAGCTCTTCCCTTTGCACCACACTGCTCCTCCAGAGAGGTTTTCTCCATGAGGATCTTCCTGGTTGCTTTCCAAGAGAGCAGCCCTTGTATACTGTTCAAAGAGCTAAAACCACTTTGGATTCTGTTCCTTGGTGAATATAGAAGACCTGTAAGATGATACATATTTAAATTTGTACATACACACACACATATATATATATATGGGGCTTTGACTAAAGGATCTGGTTAAACAGCAGTGCTGGTAGCACACTCAGCATTGGGGTGCTCAGGAATATTTAACTTGAGAAGAGGTGTTGTAGAGATGTTTCTGTCTGGTATTTGATGGGGATTTTTTTAAAGCTTTTGTACTGCAGAGCTCATAAAAAAAAAAAGCTTCTTCTGCTTTGCTGAGATACTTTGCTACATCTCTCATTTTCCATGGCATTCCTAGAAAATCTGCACAAATTACAAAATACAAGGCAGACTTGATAAGGAGCATGTTGGCTTGGGTTCATTCTTCACAGACTACGTTTGAATGTTGCTGTCACAAAATCCTTGCATGATTGCTGGAAAAATAAACCCCTAGAATGGCAGGGACAGAATAATTGACCTTGCTGAATAGTGGAGCACTTGTGATGGGAATTGATTTTACTTAGCTATGCCATTAAATAGAAAACACTTATTTTAAAACAAAAGAAGAAAAAAAGTTGCTACATTTCTGGGTCTGCTTTCTTGCAGGAAAGGCCAGGTGGGAGCATAACCATCTAAAAGCTTTTCTCTTTTTCCAACTGTCTCCCATCTAAAATCTTTCTGTGTGATCCTTGCCTCTCCTTGTCCTCTTGCCACCAAGGGTTACAGCTGAGCTGCTTGCAGTGCTGGAGGTAGACATTACAGAGTTAGAGTTTTGACAGAGGCAGTGAAGAAGGAAGAATATCTGAACTATGGGAATATATAAAGGTCCATGTGTTTGAGGTAGGATTTTTCATCCTTGTTGCTTTTATGGCCTCTTTTTTGTTATTTTTGCTGTGGGATTATTCTTAGCTCTCATAGTAATTGACTGGACTGTAGGAGTGAAGAGTTTGTCTATGCTGTAGTTTGATAAATGAGTAAAACCAGGATTTTTTCAGGTGCTGATCGGATGTCCTCGTTTGGTGACTTCATTGCCCTTTCTGACATCTGTGATGTGCCTACTGCCAAGATCATCTCCAGAGAGGTTAGTGACAGCAGCAAATCATTCCAGGGTATCAAGGAGAACCATCTCAGATGCAGTCATTGGTTTGTAACAGCCTTTTTGTTGAAATGGACCTATTTTAGCAGGAAGACATTTGGGCCATTTGTGTAATCCTCTGATCTGGAGTGCAGATTTTACACCAGTCTTTTGATGGATTTTTTGTCCTACCAATTAACCTGGCTGGGTGCTGGAGCCTGTGAAATAGCAGAGCTGGCAATGCTGCTCTCCACAAGATGGTTGCAGACCTCTGGAAAGGAGCCCTGGTTAGGCTGTCAAGTGAGGGATTGGAATGCTGATGGCCAGCCCTTTGCCCAAAGCAGGAATTTGAGACTAGGTTGCTACCTGCCACTTACATGTAGGCTCAGCCACTTCCCAGGCTGTGCTTTTTCCTTAGAATCACAGAATCTTTTAGGTTTGGAGCAGCCTGATCCAGTGGGGAGGTGTGCTTGTCCACAACAGGAGGATGCAGTGAGGTGGCTTTTTCCAAACCTAACCATTTTGTGATTGTATGATGCCAAACAAATGGAAGAGCATAGTCAGCTGGTTTGTGAGGGTAACATTTGATACAGTGCTGCTGAAAATGAAAAAAACCTCACCCACACTGTAAGGCACAAATGTGAAAGTTGTGTATCTCTTCATGGCACTGATGAATGTAAACTCTCAGTTTCCATGCTCTTAACAGCCCTTTTCCAGGGTTTTTGCCTCCTCAGAAGTGTCAGTGTTGAAATAATGATGTTTTGGATTTTAAGCCACGTTTACTGTTAGGGCTGAGAAGTGGGGATGTCATGGTCAAGCTGTTTCCCCCTGGAGAAGGATATTAGTTACTAGTTCCATTCTGATTAGAGGGATGTGGGGTGCTTTTTACTGACTTCTGCCAAGAGCTCACAATGCTCTGCTGGTTTTTGTTGCCAAGAGTGAAACCCATACTGTAACAGTGCTTTTGCTGTTGTAGGATACAGACATACCCCAAGAGAGGTGTGTCTTCAGTGCAGGAAATGGCTGGTGGAGCTTTCAGGCTCAGCCCCCGTTTCAGTTTTCTCCTGTGGAAGCTGAAATCTCTGTGTGTTGCAGGTGTCTGATGGTGTGGTGGCTCCTGGCTATGAGGAAGAAGCTCTGAAAATCCTTTCCAAAAAGAAGAATGGTGCTTACTGTGTCCTCCAGGTTTGTACCCTGCTCCAGTGAGGGATGAAGCTGGAAGCACAGAACATTTTGGGCCTGAAATGATGCACCTTCACATGCTGCAGCATGCTTCTCAAGGAATAATAATATTACATGGTCAGGTCAGTGTCAGGCTGCCTTCCTAGTTTTGCAGTGATTGTTGGGACTCCAGAATCACCCAGTTTTGCTGAACATGACTCATGGATCACAGATTGCTGTCAGATCCTATTTCTGCTGCCTCTGAGAGACAAATGAGCAGTGAACGTCACTGCAGCATCACAAAAAGAAAATCCAAGGCTTAGCTGGAGTTATAATTGTAGTGTAGCTGCCAGGGGAGCTGGAGAAGATGGCTCAGGAGCTTCAGGCAAGAAAGAATGAAATTGCAGACAGTCTTGGCAGCTGATTGCCTCCTGGAATTCAATTAACTTTGCAAGGATGAGGTCATACTGGTGAAGCCTGTATCCTCAGGGCTGAATGCAGAGCAACGCTAAGGAAAGTTGGTCTAAAACATTGCAGTGGATTAGGAAAAGCACATAAAGCATGTATTTAGAGCTGGTCACCTTAGTCTGGGTTGTTTCCTGTCTGAAACCTCAGCTAGGGCTCCCAAAATTCTGAATAAGGCCATGCACGGGTGGACGTGAGTGCAGTGTCAGTTCCAGTTAACCTGATCCCTGTGCTGGTATAAATTAATTGTGCTTCCAGCTTGGATGGAGATGTGCCCCAAGAGTGCAGCTCTGGAAAGAATCACATTCACTATTCCCTTGAATGCCACAGAGGGCTGGGACTTGTAGCTTGAGGCATTGTGGGAAGCAGCTCCAGATATTCCTGCCTTTCTCTGGAAGGCTCTGTGTGTGTGCATATTTTTCCTCTTTGTGTGGAAACTGGAGGACTGTAGGTTTTGGTCTAGAAGTGTTTTATTGGCCTGTTCTTGGCTTTCAGATGGATCCCCACTATGAGCCTGATGACCTGGAGGTCCGAACCCTCTATGGCCTGAACCTGATGCAGAAGAGGAACAATGCAGTCATTGACCGGTCGCTGTTCAAGAACATTGTCACCAAGAATAAAAATGTGAGTGTGGGACATAAGTGAGCTTAGAGACACGTGGAGTGAATGAACTGCTAGGCCTTCATCAAGGAATTTACCACTGGGCAATTTTAAGAGCTCCTAAAATAGTTTAATGAGGTTTAACTGGCTCTTGCCAAACAATGGAGCAGAATTTCTGGACCTAATATACTTGGGTAAATCAAGATGGCTTTCCTTTGTTTTGATTCCTTGGTTAAATAAGAGGAGCTGGACCTTTTTCATTGTCTCAGACTACCACAATATTTGTAAATACTCTTTGTAAACAAGAAGCTACCGTGTGCAATGTTTTGTGGTGAGACAGCCATGTGCTAAGGATCCATGACATCTGACTCATTGTTTACATCACCCTTTTGTGTGCATGCTGTTGTATAAACTCTGGCCTGGCTGCTATCGCTCAGCAATTGGAGCCCACATCACCAGAAGGTTTTCCATGATTTCTTTGTCTCTGTTCTCGTTCTCATTAAAAAAACAGATGTTAATGAATACATGATTAGTCATGGGCTCAGAAGCCAGTTCAGATATTGAGGTAATAAAAATCGTTTTCATAAATTAGGAATGGGACTTAAAAATAATACAGATTTTGGGAGCTGTTCTAATTATTGTGGTCCTGGTTTCTGCCTATGAGCACATCTGATGACAGTAAATGCTGAGGGATTTTCAGGCTTAAAGCCAGTGATGGAACTTGCTGAGATTGAGTCTTACCCCTGAGAGTTGGGAGATCAGCTGCCAAACCAGTCATTTACGAGTTTTAATCTAAACAAAATTTGCTGATAGTTGAACCCCTCAGGGTGTGTTTAGCTGCCCTGTTTTCCCTGTGTGTGATTCAGTAACTGCTGGCTGGGGGTGTCCATGGGTACGTGTCAGGGTGGTGTGACACCGCTGCTCTGTTCCAGCTGCCCGAGGCCGCTGTGCGGGACCTGATCGTGGCCAGCATCGCTGTCAAGTACACCCAGTCCAACTCGGTCTGCTACGCCAAGGATGGCCAGGTAGGGAACTGCAGCAGGGCTTTCCCACCCCACTGCTCACAGGCAGCCTGGAAAACCCTCCAGCACACAGGCAGCTGCTGAGCAGGGCCAGAGGAGCTGCCCTGCACAGTTGTTGCTCAAGAGGCTGCTTCAAAACCTTGCTGGCGTTTTTTCGTGGTAATGGCAGGGCTGTGTCTTTTGTTGGTGGGGTTGGAAAAGCTCTTACATGCTTCTGCACTGTGCCTTGAGACATTTCTTTCTAACTACTCTATTCTTTCACATCATTTTTCTCAGTGTTGTAGTCGGTGTAGAGCCTTAGGAAATTACTGTAGCTGTAATTTCAGCTGGATTCTGACTGTCCAAATTCTTCTTTATTTTCAACTTTTCCATAGAAAGATGGGATATGCTTTCTTTTTTTCACCCCTCCAGGGCAAGAAAAATCTCCTATTCTTCCTGATTATATTTTTTTAATAAGCTGATGATGAATATTGGAATTTATAGGGACATTATCAAATGTGTAATTGAGATTATGAGTCACATGGTCACACTGTGGTTTTGGGCTGGAAAGGACCTTAAAGTCTATCTCATTGCACCCCCTTCTGTGGCAGGGACACCTTCCACTATCCCAGGGTGCTCCAAGCCCTGTCCAGCCTGGCCTGGAACACTTCCAGGGATGGGACAGCCACAGCTTCTCTGGGTACCCTGTGCCAGGGCCTCAGCACCCTCACAAGGAAGGCTTTCTTTCTAGTACCTAACCTAAAGTTCCCCTCTTTCAGTTTGAATTTTGCATTTTAAGAAAGTCTTAAAAAGTTTTTTCCAAGTCATCACCAGGTGTTCAGCCTAAATAGTTTATCTAAAAGTTGGTGTAAATGTATTGAAAGTTGCATTGTTGCCCAGCAGATCATTCTTGTAATGGTGCTGTTTAGCTGGCTCTTTGTTCTCCATGGAAGTTTTTCAGTAGACCTGGATTACTTTAAAAAAGATACAGAAATAAAATACAGAGAATGTTTTTGAGCTTTGGTACATCATAAATCAGCAAAAGGATCAAAGAGTGAACCCTACAGGTAGAGACTGAGCTGCAGTGCTCTCCTTGCCTTGGCACTGATGTGTGTTTGTCAGGTTGTTGGTACAGCCTGAAAACGCTGCAGTGCTGTCTCACAGGACTCCTGGAGTCCTGTGCTGTGTGCTTCCTCAGAAGATGTCTCTGGACAGTCAGCATTTGTCTTTTATTCTGCTTTATGTTGGTTTTTTTTTTCTTTTAAATGATTCTCTGCACTCAGCAGTGTTAGATCTCAAAGCAAAGAACAAAGGTGTCATTGTCGTTGCTGCTTTCCCCTCATCGCAGCAGCAATTTCCAATTTCCCCAGTGCTTTTGCAGGTCTGGGCTGAGCATGGTGCTGCAGATGTTTGCAGAGTGTGTGTGGTAATGGATGTACCATAGGGAGCAGGGATTCCCAGCCTGGGCAGGCAGGGATTCAGCTGGCCAGGCTGCAGAGGTGGCTTGCAGATTTTCATGTGGAAAGCACCTTCCACATTGCTGCAGTTCTTCCAGGATCTGACTAGTTTGGGTCACATGAGCCAAGCCTGAGAAGTCCAGCTTGCTTTCAGCCCCATTGCTTTTGGTTTTCCAGGAGTTATTTCAGCCTCACAGCATCCCCAAGAACAGGGATGCCTGGGAAACTGTGGTGTGTGAGACCTGCAGAATGTGTAACAGTGTGGCACCACTGGGTTCAGGAGTGGAGCAGCTCCTCCAGCAAGGTAGCTGTGTTAGTGCATTCCAGGAAAGTCTGGAGTGGGAAGCATTTCTGGACCTGAGTGTCATTTAATTTGCAGGAAGCCAGCTGCCACTAATTGCAATAAACACTTCCACTTGTTCTGGCTGACTTTCAGCTTGTACCATGTTGATTTACACTTGCTTTAATGACACCATCATGTTTTAAATTAGCAATTTAAAATTATTCTTTCTTTATTCTCTGTACAGTGGCATAAAACAAACCTGTTCATTTACCTTATGCTTTCCCAGTGACTTCACTGCTTTGTCTTCCCAATGGTCAAGCCCTTTATTAGATTTTTATATTTCCAAGTGTCTTTAGGGTTTTTGTTTCATTCATTATCCAGGGTAAATCTGAGTAAACCCAGACCAGTCTGGATCATTTTGCAAGAATCCTTTGGGTATTATCCATCTCATCCACTCTATGCTGTTGCACAGCATTCCAGCTATGGAGTGTGTTTGGACTCTCCTGTGACCAGAGTTTTTAGTCAAGTAATTCTTAATTTTCACCCAGTCTTTTTTCTATTAAGTGATAGATTTTTTTTTTCCTACTCACCTTGTGCTGCTGTATCTTTTCACTGCTCACACTTCATAGGCTCTGCTTAAGTACTTTTGGATTCCCAGGAGATTAGGCTCTGAAAGAAACATAATTAATTTTTTGTGTAGGAAAGGGGGGAATGGCTCCTTTGTGAAGGATTTTGATGTTTTGGCTGTGTTTTTGTCTGGGGGAAGGGCACCATGTGGGGCAGAGAGTGATGAGGTGTAGGAAGAAGGATTTTATGAAGTGAAAAAGGCAGGGAATAGGTACAGGCCAGTGTGAGGGGAGTTGCAGGTACAAGTCTAGAGGCTGTGTTACTAAGCAGAAGCTCAACCTACTGCCTTCTCTTCTTTAGAGCAGAAATTCCAGGCTGGATTGATGAAATCTTCCCCAGCAGTGTTCCATCAAAACCTGTGCTTTTAAAAAAGGTGAAACAGTGGTTTGAACCATTGTTAGAGATAAGCCTCTGTAAATGTGGGGATGCTAGTGAAGAATTTACAGGCTGCATCACTTTGATCAACTGAAGTACAAAGTCCCTTGCCATTTTGGAGTTGTTGAATACAGGCCAAAATTCAGTTATTCATCTCTTGACAAAATTTAGGTCAAAAAAACAGTGAAATATTTTGAGTGGTTCACAGAGGAAAGGAAAAGGCTCTTTTAGAAGGGTTCTTGGATACTGACAGATAGCAGAGCACTCTGTTCCATCACAAGAGTGCCAGGCCACAGCTCACAAGGACATGATGAAGATTGAGGCACCATTCTAGCTGGGAAAGGACACAGGACATCCCAAATATTAGAAACTTGGGAATGTTTTACGGTATTTTGGCCCCTGCTAGCAGCAGTCAGTCAGTCAGTCTGGAGTACTCTCCAACATGTGCATCCCCAGGTAAAACTCCCTGCCTTAGCCTAGCCTTGCTGGTGCCACTCTGAAGGGCTGGGTGGCAGTTCCTGGTGTGCTGTGGGACACAGCCAGCCCTCTCCTGTGTGCAGGGAGGGAGGATAAACCTCTGTGGGAGTGATAACTCACCAGTGTGCAGCTGCTGTTGAGCTCCTTTGGGGTCCAGGGTCCCCTGCAAATTGAAGTGGGTGGGTTGAGAGCAGAGGTTGGACATCAACCGTGTTTGTCAGGGGAAGGTGCCACTGAACTCTAAGAAACCTTGTATCTGTTCAGTGTTTGTGCTCCCACCACTGTCCCTGTGGGTTTATTACACACTGATGACTTCAGTTATGGCTGAGCAGATTATATCTGATAGCAGCCCAAGCCTTTCATTTGCTCCTTGGGGGAATCCAGGATCCAGTAGAATGTTTTATGGTTCTGGTAAGAGGTGAAGTCACTGTGTCTCGATGAATGGGAAGACAAATGAGTCATTCCTTTGAGGGCAGCCTGCAACTTAGGGCTTTACCATCTGTCCCAGTCTGAGCTGGGAACTCTGAGGCACTGGCCAGCACCTCGAGCCTCAGCACTGTGTCCCTGGAGAACAGTCTGGGGAGGAAATGATGGCAGAGACTTGTTTCCTGTCAGATCTCTGGATTGAAATGGCAGGAGCTCTCTGTAGGAAGGAGGACCCACAGGATGGACAAAAGTTCCCAGCCCAAATCTGACATCCCTGGTGGCTGGCTTGGGCTGCAGAAGCTGGGCCAGTGCTGTATTTTCATTTCCTTGAGATAAAACCACTGTGTGGATTGTGCTTACATGTTAGAGATCAAGCACAAGTGCTATTAAATAGGGTTAGCAGCAGCTATTTCAAAAAGCCTGGATTCTGGCAGAGGGCAAGCATAGGAGATGTGTGGTGGCTCCAGGGCCTTGACAATTCCTGGGATGTAAGGGTGCCACTGACCAGCATTCCTGAGTGAGCAGTGGGTTTCCTTCCTTATCAGCCTTGCCAGACAAACTGCCCCTCATCCCCTGCACCTCTCAGCTGATGTGGTTAGGCTGTGTGTGCCTGACTCAGTAGAGAGATGGTGGTGGTTGTGTGACCTGGGCTCAGACATTAACACTCTGACTGAAGTGCCCCTTTCCAGAACAGGCAGGAAGCCATAATTGTATTACTCTCCTTAGGTTAAGGGTTTGACTTAGGTTATTTAGAAGGGTGAAAGAGCATCAGTGTTTTGAGCATGACTGTCAGCTCAAAGGAGCTGTAGAAGTTAGCAGTGCAGACAGGATAAATATTTTACAGGATCAGGAATGCAAGCATTTCCCAAGTTTCCCCAATAATTAGTACACTTTCTCCACTTGGGTGAGGAGCAGCTGAGCTGGGTGAGGTGTTTCCTGGCAGCCTGTCTGGAATGCAGCCTGGCTCTGATCCCTGTGTGTGTGTTACCCTGTGCTGCAGGTGATCGGGATCGGCGCGGGGCAGCAGTCCCGGATCCACTGCACGCGCCTGGCCGGGGACAAAGCCAACAACTGGTGGCTGCGGCACCACCCCCGCGTGCTGGCCATGAAGTTCAAGGCAGGAGTGAAGAGGGCCGAGATCTCCAACGCCATCGATCAGTACGTCACCGACACCATCGGAGAGGTGAGGCTGCCCGGGCTCCCCCTGCAGCACAGCTCCTGCCAGAGCAGGTCTTTGTGCGGGATTGCACCTGATGTGTGTTGTCATGGGTGACTCCAAAGAGCTGGGGGAACCTGGGCCCAGCATGGTGGTCCCACAAGGCAAAGTGTCCTGATTTGCCCCTCCCATATTGCACTCATAGCCCCTGGAGCTGGAGCCTGCCCCGTGCCTCAGTGAGCAGCTTGGCTCCAGCCCCTGGTTCTTCCCAGCAGTGAGGACGGGTTAAAGCTCCAGCTGATGTTCCAGCTCTCCCTACCCTGTCAGAGGCACCTTCTCACACAGAGCTATTTCTTTGTGTGGCACTTGGGATTCTCAGAATCCCTCTGACCTCCCTGTTACAGGCCATAACAAAATAGTATGTCCTTTTTAAGTATCAAAAGCCAGGAGTTGGATTAGGGACCCTGTGAATCACCTTGTGAGCAGTTGCTTGTTTAAAGGGGTAAGAACTGGATCAGTTGCTGCTTCAGAAGGTGAATCATAAACCGAGCTGCCCTTGGTCATGGGTTAAGTCATCTACCAGATGCCTGCTGGCATTTATGGACCAGCACATTGCAGGCAGAGCATCTTGGAATTCAGGAGGGAGAGAAGGAATCCCTCACCACAGGAAGGGAAGGAGTTAAAAGGGTGCAGAAAGAGCTGCTGGTGGTGGTGTTTTAAACCCCCTGGTATGACGTTCCCAGCAGCAGAGTCATGGAGCAGAAAGCCTGGGATCAGAGGGAGGCCATCACTCATCCCTCTGGGGAGCTGTGTGCTCTGGGGCTGAGCTGCTTCTCGTGCCTGCAGGATGAGGACCTGGTGAAGTGGCAGGCCATGTTTGAAGAGGTGCCCAAGCAGCTGACAGAAGCAGAGAAGAAGCAGTGGATTGCCAAGCTGTCTGCTGTGTCCCTCAGCTCCGATGCCTTCTTCCCTTTTAGGGATAACGTGGACAGAGCCAAGCGGGTGAGGTCATGGAGGGTCAGGAGGTTGGGGTGGCTCCAGGGAAACGAATGGCTGTGCAGCCTGAGCTTTTCATTTTGTGTGCACTGCTGAGCAAAATCCCTGCACTGGGATAGCAGATCTGGAAAGCATGTTCCTGATGGTTACTGCTCTCACATGGACCATTTCAGGGTTCCTAAAACAGAGAACTTCCTGCTCCCTTAAGGAACAGCTTTGGGGATGGGAGCTTTTGTTCAGTGGGATGTGGATGAAGGACTGGGACTGCCAGCTCCTTCTGAGGGGATTTTGTGTGTCCATCCTCTGATCTTGCACTGCTCCCTGTGTGTGCAGAGTGGAGTGCAGTTCATCGCTGCCCCGTCAGGCTCGGCTGCCGACGACGTCGTGATCGAGGCCTGCAACGAGCTGGGGATCACCCTCATCCACACCAACCTGCGTCTGTTCCACCACTGAGCCCTCTCTGGGCCCTGCCTCACCAGCAGCCAGGGCCCCAGTGTCACTGGTGTCACTGGGAGGCTCCTGCAGCCTGTGCTTAGCAAGAGTTGCTCACTCTGTGAAGAGGCCTTTCCCTGTGTTCAGGGAGAAGGAAGCGGTACAAGTTGGCTTCCAGTGTAGAAATTTAGTGTCTTTTGCAAATAAACATACAGTTGTTAGCTATGTGCTGTCCGTGTGGTCCCTGTCACCCAAGTTCTGTGTCCTCAGGAAAAAGGTTCATTTTTGAGGTGGGTTTTATGGTCCAGACTCTCCTAATTCTTCCTAATGGAGTGGTGTGAAAGCCTGGCTTCTGCTCAGCTTCTCCTGGTAAAGATCTGTGTTGTCCTGAAGTGAGTTGGGTTGGTGAGGTTTGTTTCTGAGTCAGCAGGTACTTCAGATCCATTATCCTCTTCCCTGGGAGGGGAGCAGGTCCTTTGCACGAGGCACTCTGGGGTTGGTGCTCGGAATCCTGCCCCACACTCTGTGCTTTGGCAGTGCTACGTTGTTTTCTCCAGGGCAGAAGAGCCATTGACAGGCTTGTCCCCACACTGGGAGCAGAGCAGAGTTCACAGGCTGGAATTTGGGAAGTGACTGGAGCCACTTCCTTTCTCTGCTGTCTGCAGTTTGCATTAAGCAGATTTGAACTTCAGTTTGGGAAAAAGCAAAGTGAAAATCTAGAGCACAATGAGAGAAGTGAAGGATGAGTCCAGACACACTTTTGCTGGTAATCACTGTGCCTGTTCCAAAGGGCTTTTCTCTATTTATCATTTTATAAAATCTGTTCAGTTTTGCCCAGGAGCAACCCAGAGTTCTTTTAATAAACACTTCTGTGGGCTCAGCTGGTGCAGAGCAGGGAGTGTACAGGGCTGCCCAGGTTTCTTGTCGACCTGGGAGAGGGGAAATTTGGGTTGTGCTGCTGACTTGCTGTGACTGTGGCCATGTCTTTTGTTTTACCTGATTGTCTGTTTGATCCAGACTGGTTCAAACGGAGCAATGCAGAGACATTTCCTAGGTGAGTTATTTAAGATAGTAATCCACACACTGGTTTTCCATTAGCACTGTCATTCCATCTGCCCCTGCTCCAGCCTGAAAGGGAGCAGGCTCTTTCCTGATCCCTACAGTGGATTATTTCCAAGTGACTGCATTAGACACGACAGGATAGAGAGCTTTCTACTTTTTTGGTATGGATCAAGACAGCAATCCAAAATAAAAATTGTCTATTTCTTCCTGGCTGGCCTCTTGGTTGTGCTAAGCCAAACCCTGGCCTCTGTTTTCTGTGCTGTTGTATCCTGTGAATTGTCATTGTTTTACTTTAAAAGTTGGGGATTAGGACTCTTCCACAGAGAAAAGTCCACAATGTTCCTTCCATGTCTTCTCTGTCCTGCTGTTGTGGTTGTACCTGGCACAGACCCTGCTGTGAGGCTCTCTGGGGAATCTCTCTATCCATGCTTTACCTGCATCTTCTACAGCATTGGCTAAAACACAGACTGGCACTAAGAATCTGGCAGCTCCTGTTCTGTGTATTCCCCTGATCGTTTGCTGGCTGTCCTTGGGGCCCTGTTTGTTTTACTGGAGGAAGTTAATAGGTACTGATCTTCCAGGTGAGATCTGCACCAGATAGGACATGTCTCCCTCAGCTGATCCCCCTCTAGGACCTGTCTGCTGTTGTACTTGTTCTGCATGACTTCTACACATCTCAGCAATTGCAGAGGAGTGGTTTTGCCTCCTGCTGTGCGTGGGGTAAGGTTAAAGGATAGGCAGGAGTTGTCAGAGAGGGGAAATTGGATTGTTTAATGTCTCAAACAAGAGTTCTTGACCATCCTGCCTCACTTGAGTGGATAAAGGGTGATAAAAATCTGGTTTGGTTCCAGGTGAAAGGTGACTTCACAGGAATGGCTCTGGGAAAGGCTTGTCCCCTGGGCTGCAGTGACAATTTCAGCTAGCCTGGCACCTTCCCTCTGAAGGAAGCTTCCTCTGAAGCTCTGAGAGTGGTTGTAGAAAAGGGCTGTGGTGGTCTCAGGGATTGAAAGTGGACTCTGAGCTCTCCTTGGTGCCTATCTCCCAGAAGGAAGGGAAGGTAAGGAATGTCCCTTCAGTTGATGTGTACTGAGGAGCAACTGCTGCCAGGCTGGGATTTGCACTGGCACTGTGTGGCACCTTGCCCCTGGCAGGACAACAGCTCCCAAACTGTGGAAGTGAACAGAGGGCAGGGAGGAATCATTCTGGGCCTTGGCAGGCAGTAAGAGAGTTTTATTTTTTTCTTCAGCCACCAAGGGACTTTTCCCTGGAGTAGAGAGCCCTGACTCTGGTTGTTCCTGGGCTCTACCCAAAGCTGAGCAGACAAGCCCTGTGGAAATATGCCTCCTCTTCTGGAAAAGAACTGCCAGGGGCCTGAATTCTGCTGGGCTTAGCATAGCTGTGAGCACTGTGTGCTTTAAGGCACAGACAAACCTCTACAGGGAGCTTGGGGAAAAGTGTGGTTAAATGATTTTATCTTGAAATGCTCCCTGTGGGCAGGGGAGGTGTTTGCTGCTGGTACAAGAGATGGGACAAAGGGGAGGTGGGCTATGACTCCTCTTCAGTGTGTTGGTGAAGTGAATTATGTGGTGACAAAGTGACTATGAAAGGATCATTGCAGAGTTGTTCTCTGGTCCTGTGCAGCCCTCACTTGGGAAAACCAATCTAGCTTAATGGGAAATTATTCCTCTGTAGCTCTGTCTAGGCCAGTTTTAGTTCTCAAGGTTTTTTTAGGGATGTGTTTGGCTTTTGAACAGTGGTGGGGTGGAACTGACTGCTGCTGCAATCATCCTACTCTTGTCAGAGGTTCTGGGTGCTGTGTAGATAGCAATCCCTGCCAGCACTGCCACATGTCAAGAAGCCAAACAGTTTTTCATGTGATGCTTTATTGGTGCAGAGAATCCCAGTGAGTGCAGCAGTACAGTGCGTGTGCAGCTGAGGAGAGGGGGCTGAGCAATCCTCACAGCACCTGACCTGTTCTACATTTGCAAAGGCTGTACAGGTCCTGGCAGTGCAAGCAGAGGGACTTACTGCTGGCTTGGCTCTCTCTAAGCAAGACTGGCTTGGTTTGCAGAAGGGTTGTGAGGAGCATTTTGTTTACCTCCCTCCCCCCCCATGAGGTAGAAGCATGAGACAAGGAAGACCCAGCTGCTGCCTGTCTCCTGCTGGGTTTTGAAGCTTTGAACACATTCAACTACACAGGTTTGGACAGTCTCACTAATTCTGGCAACTCAGCCACTGAAAGCTTATTTAATTCTGGGTGTGGAACCACCTCTAGCTTAGTTCATTTGCAAAGCAGGGGCTATTTGCCTTTCCCTCCCTTCCCCTGTTGCCCCAAAGCAAGCCTGGGCCTCCTGCCCATGCCATACCTACCCCACTATCTGTGCTCTACGGGGGCAGGGGTGCAGCTGGAAGCCTTTAATTAATAAACTGCTCTAGCAAAATTCTCTCCACGTTTACTTCACTCTTCTTTGGGATGTTTGTTCCATCTCGTGTCAAGGCAATGTTACTCCAGCTCTGAATCATCCCGCTCAGAATAATCCACCTCAGAATAATCCAGCTGAGAACACTCATCTTCATCCTAAATTCCATGGCAGCAAAGAGAATCACTTAAACTATATGTCTGGTTTGTAAATCTTTTTATTAAAAGAGTTGGTTTTTTTTCTTTTCCACAGTAGTAAAGCTTTGGCACTTACAGTATAAAAATAATCACTGATCATAATTACACCAAATTCCTCTTTTGTCAACTGCATACTAAATGTCTTCCATACCTGTTATTCCCATATAAAAACACTTGAAGGTCAGGGGAACAAAACTGATAAATAACAGTATGAGATATAAAGATACAGCTAGAAAAATACTAGGATCATCAAGAAAGGATTAGGACTGTGCATATTTTAAATATCACAGTGATTGGATTTGCAGTTCCTATCTTATTGCTGGCTGCACGCTTATGTGAAAGCAGAAGTGTTTGGTGGACTTTCCTATCCCTAAACCTCAGTATTGTTGTACTCAAATGTTCTTGCATAGCACGGGAACCTTTAATTTTCACACCCTCCCTCCCCCTCAGTATTTTGATCCCCCACCAAATTTATGATTCACAACCTCTCCCCATCCTCCCCCCTTTTTTTTTTTTTTCTTGTCCCCTTTAAATTTGAAAATATTGACTGGAATTCAACACTTTGAGCAAAACCAAGACAATCGCTATCAATCATGAGAAAAGTCTGAAACACTCCAAGAGTGGCGCTTGGAGAAGCTGTGAGTTGAGCTTAAGCTGGGAAAATGGCTCCAGAGCAGGGGGCCATTCTCACTAGATTCAGTTTTGCTAGCATCACTCCAGTTTGGATGGTAATCGTGGCACATAGGGATTTATGCTTTGGTCTGTCTGTTGCCATGGCCGCAAGAAGTCTTGCTCGATGTTACTTTCCCCGTGGATGTTGTGTGTCTGCCTGTACATCTAGGGGCATGAAACACTCAATGGGGCAGTTGACGTTCTGTCAGGAGGGAAGGAAATCAGTTAGAGCTGTGTCCTGGCCGTGGGTTGTGCTGGTTTGTGTGGTGTGTGTTTCCCAGCACAAAGCACACAGCTGGGAATCACTGCATGCACTACTGCCTCGGAGCATGCACGAGGCCCTGCAGGGGCTGTGGCAGTGCTGTGTGTGTGGAAGGGTGAGCTCAAGCAGGTGTGTGTGCCCTGGGGTCTTCATGCACTACTGGGGAGCACGAACCCTGCAGCGCCCCCGCCACCTGTCCCACAGTCACACCAGCACACAAGGAAAGCTGTACTCACAGTGTTGGTGGCCTGGTGGTACCTCTGTGTGAACTGTGTGTAGGTGTGGCCAGCAGAGCCTTCGGGGGCCACCTCCACGCTGGGCCTGCGGCAGTTGTCACAGCGCCAGCCCTGCGGGGACACAATGGGACCATCAGCACCAAGGAGCTGCAGGGCTCACAGAATCCCAGACTGGGCTGGCAGGGAGCCTAAAGCTCATCCCATTCCACCATCCCAGGCTGCTCCAAGCCCCATCCAGCCTGGCCCTGGACACCCCCAGGGATGGGGCAGCCACAGCTTCTCTGGGCACCCTGTGCCAGGGCCTCAGCACCTGCTGGAACCCAATCAATCTTCAATCTTCTTCAACCTTCTGTGCTTTCTGACACCCCCAGGAGAACACTGCTTTTAACTTGAGGCCTTGGAGAAGGCTTCCAAATTTAACTGATAAACTCACAAGTGTGTAATTAAAATAGAAGTGTGTAATTTCACACAGTGAAAAGTTTTGAACTTGAGTTTTTAGGTATGGGACAACATGGAAGTTCTTAGGCATTGTCCCTTTTCTTCTTCTTCATGCTTTCAGGTAGTTTTTAGTCAAATAAAAAATTCCGCAGTGTAGGTCACAAGTGTTTAGTTATTAAGTCAAAAATATAAATAATATAGGTGTTAGCTTTTAATTAGACTATTAAGCTTTAAAAAAACCTTATAACAGACTAGATTCACCTCTTTTTCACTCACTTTTAACTAGTAGCTGAAAGTGTTACAGAACTCTGTACTTGAAATAAAATTTAATAAACAACCAAGTCCAAACAAAAAAATCCATCTCCTTTGTATTTTAATCCTAACTCTGAGTAAAAGAAAAAAAAATAAAAACAACCACCCCTCACAGGGAAGGATTTCTTTCCAATATCCGATCTAAACCTACATTCCTTCACCTTAAAGCCATAAATTCATGATTGTTCATACATGAGGCTACAGCCACCAATGAGGCTGCTCCTGTATTACACCACACAGGCACCAATGCAAGTACCTCAGCTCTCCTCATTACTTTTCCTCTTCTATGTGCCCATTTGGGCCCCTTCCATCACCTGAAACCCAGCAGTGTGAGAAGTGCAGCCCAGCACTGTCCATCCCCTGTGGCCAACACAGCACATCCCTCCTGCTTACCTGCTGTCCTCCGTAACAAGTGCAGGAGCAGATGGCCCCAAAGTACTCCTTCTGCCACTGCTCCCCAACGTGGTACATCTTCCCATCATCATAGCACGTGGTCTCATCTGTGGAGGCACAGCCAGAGCTCAGCTGCAGGGCTTAGGCTTGGCTTTGAGCCTCCTCAAAGCAGCCTGGTGATCAGAAGAGGAGCCCTGGGGAAATGTGCTCCCCTTGTCTTTAATCTACAACAGGGGGGTATTTTCCTGACAAGAGCAATGCAGTTAAGCCACAGTCTGAAGGCTAGAGGAGCCTGAGGAGACAGGCCCTGCAGGAAAGTCCAGCTGGGGTAACCCACCCCTCTGAGAGCAGTGACATGTCCCAGTGACAGGTCCCTGTCCCTGCTGTGCAGCCCCAGGGCCAGAGGCAGACAGGTGCTCAGTGTGCTGTGACCTGAGCTAACAAAGCTCTCTTCAAGGTCAGGAATGTGAGATTTATGGCTTCATCTCTTGTGAGAACAGACTGAAGCTGTCACCAGTTCAGCCTGAATCAGACACATTGATAATCTGCTTGTCCCCCTGGCAGGACAGAGTTGGGATGTTGAGATTTCCTGAATGAGAGCTCAGACTAACAGCACAAACACACTTACGAGGTTCACACTTGAATTCTCCTTTTCCATTCCCAAGGCAGGTGCAGCTCATCATCTGGCCATTCTCTCCTTGCCTGTCCCACTTCTCCCCAATCTTGTAGTTAACTCCATTGTCATGGCACCACTCTGGAGAAGGCAGAGGAACAAGAATCAGGAGTTATCCCACATGCAGCAGGAGGAAAACAGCTTGCCATTGTCTCAGGAGAGGAAGGAAAGAATCTTCTTAGCTCATCTAAGTCCCAAGGAAGAAATGGGTTCAGCTCCTGCATTTTTTAACTGCTGAAGGCTATTTCAGCTCTGGGAAATGTGTAAAGGCTCTTGGGGAAAAAAGTAGGATGTGACACAGAGTGGGGAGAGGCTTGGTTCATAGGAGGTGAAAAGAAATGAAAAGGAATTTAATAGAGGTGGGGCAGTAACACAGAGAAAAATATTTAAATGCTCTTTTTTGTGCAAATATCCAGCATAAAATTTACCACAATCTCATAAGACACAATGGGTAAGCCATGTGTATCAAATAATGAAATACAAATATTAATCCTGTAAAATAAGCATATTTTCCTGTAAAATTAGGTGTCTTTACATAGACTCCTCTGAATCTATGCAAATTGCAGAAATACTCTCTTTGCTGAGCTTATTCCACAATTTAAAAGCCTAATTTCAATTAGCTGGGTATGTGTTGTGTTAAACTGCTCAATCACAGACTTTTGTTCCATTCCCTTATGTCAAGTTGGCTATTTTTCCATGTAAACCACAGTTCTGCAAAGAATAAAACTTAATGCCCTGGGCAGAAGTGTTAGAAAATTAGAAAACTGGTTTTGCAAGCTGCTTTGCAAAGGCTGCCTGCAATGCAAATCAGATTTATTGTAATACCAGCACTGGCTCTGTAATACCCACCGAAATCCACACTTCCCCATATTACCTAGACATGTCTGGCAGGGTAAAAAAAGCCTCTTATCAATACAGTATTGATTGCTGCTGATGGCAATTCTAGATTAGCTGCACAGCTCTGAGGTAACCAAAGTTTTCCATCACTTCTCATGATGCAAAACACCGCTTTGGTTTAAGGACTTCAGATCCTGCCTTCATTGGCATCATGTTTGGATCAGGCTGATTCTGTCAAACATGGCACTAGTGCTGGGGGACAGTGGGGATGGTTAAGAGCAAGCTACTCACTAGAAGAGTCACATCTGAAATGGCCACTGCCAAAGCCTAAACACTGGCACCAGAGCTTAAAGCCAGTTTCAGATAAGCGCTCCCATTCCTCGCCAATGGAATAGAAGGAGCCAGTGTAAGTATCAAAGCAGGTGTCATCAGCTGGCTGGTTTAATCCTTCAGACACTGCAACACAAAAAGAGAAGAAACAGGCATCACACACAGCAATGGCAACTGCTGAAAGACAGAATGATTTTCAGTGAATACTTTTTTTCTTCTTGTAATATCCTGGCAGTAATGGAGCTACCCCATGGGCATATACTTGATAGTTGTCAGCAGCCCAGCTCCCTGTGATTTATTTTCCATTTGCATGTGTCAGACCAGTTGAATGATAAAAAAACCTGACATGAAGGCTATTTTCATTTTGATTTGCCAAGTTTCAAGGAAGTGTGAGTTTTTACATTTGCTGCTGGTGAGCAACAACCCGACTCAGCCAGTTTTTAGGAGAAAGTGTGCTATAAGATGCTGAGGAACAACAGGGGGTTGGTAGCTGCACCTGCACTTTTTTGAGGTGCTGCAGGTTGTGTCTCATGGCAGGGGGTGGGAAAAGGAGAGCAGATCCTGTTGTTGGGCAGTGATTTGTCACTTTTGGTGTGTGCCTTGGTTGGTGGGTGTTTTTCAGGGTGTGATGATCAGGGTCGAGAGCTCATGGTCCAGTCTATGACAGAGACAAGATACCAGTGATTCTGACTCCGTTGATGCACAGCAAATACCAGATCTCTCTTGAGGTGTTGGGGTGTGTCTGGAGCCTCAAAGCATGTTTCTCTGTGCTTACACAGCAGCTCAGGACAGCTTCTCATCCCACCATCAGTGTGTGTCAGTTATCCAAAACAAGAGGACCTCACATATCACTTGTCCCAGTGTCCTGCTATGAACTGTCCTTGTCAGAAGTTTCCTCTCTGAACTGTTGTAGGTTACCTTAAGTAAGGGGAATGAGGCAGGGGCTGCACAGATTCCTTACCAGTATTGCCAACTGTGACCACCTCTTCCAGCACCTTCTGTCTCCGGTGATCCTTCAGGGCTTCCACAATGATGTTGTAGGTGGCCCCTCTTGTAAGACCCTTGAGTGTGGCACTAGAGGAAGTGCCAGGAACCCTGAACTGCAACAAGAGACAATGCCAGGTCACCAGAAAGGTGGGAGGGAATACCCTTTAGGCATTACCTCTCTCATAGGAAAGACAGGGTGCTTAGGATGACCCCTATGTGATGCACCATTCTGAGAACTTCAAACAAGACCAAGTTAGACTTGGCTACTCTGGTAAGGGGTTAGTTTTGCCATTTCAAGGAGACCAAGGGAGACATAGGAAGAGTGTTGTAGCTTGGAGAAGCAGCACCTCAATCTTTGAAACTCCCACTCAGCTTGCTGCCCCCTTCCCTGGTGAAATGTCACTGCTGACAGCATTTCAAAGTTTTCTGGTTTTGCAGTTTTATCCTGTAGATTTTTCCATAAAGGAGATGAGGGAGGCTTTCACCCATCATGGTCTCAGCTATGTGTTAAGCAGACTTTTTAGGCTAATTGCTGCCACAGCAAAAGGACTGGGGCCCTGAGAGACTCTGCTGCTCCAGGTGAGGCTACACCACGTGGTAATTATGTCAAGACTGACATGACAGGCACCAACACCAGGCTTTTATTAAAAACCTTTCATGCCTTTTCTCCTTAGACTTCTCTCAGGCAATTCCACACAGCACTGACTCCTTCTCTCCTCTCTGCAAGTTTCCTTCTTCCTTCTGCATGACTGGCTAACCCAACCTGTCCCTTACCCACTCACCTAACCCTTCCACAGCATCTTCTTACCTTGTCTGTCCCTTGCACGACTGCATGTCCCTTACCTCCTCACAGCACAGCCAGCCTGCAGCAAGACTCACTCCCCAGCCCCAGCCAGCCTGCAGCAGACTCTGGGTCTCAAGCTGCAACTGCAACTTCCTCTCAGCTAGCTGACCCACTCTTTTATAACACCCATCCTCACTGGGCAGGCAAGGCTGTCTCCACATCTCAGCCATCAGTGCAGTGTAATCCATTGAGCAGAATCACCTCCTGCACTCTCCTTACAACCTATCTCCCACAGCACCAGGGCTGTGCCGAGGCAGGTACCTGCAGGGTGTCCTCGTCGTGGCTGACGGGCTGGCAGGAGATGATGTACTCAGAGCTCTCCAGCAGGGGTCTCCAGGAGATGGTGGTGTGGGAAAGCGCCTCCTGGCCCGTGTCGTTGCGCCGGGGCACGCGGGAGTGCGGGAACGAGGGCTCCACGATGATGGGCACCTGGTAGCCCGGGATCTCGATGGCCTCGTCCACGCTGGGCAGCGGGCGCCGCGAGCCCGGCCGCAGCGGGGTGGCCGTGGTGGGGCCGGGCCGCCTGTAGCCGTGCTCCTCGAAGAACACCTGCTGGCCCTGGTGTCCCACGGTCTGAGGGTGCCCAGAGGAGCCTGGCAGCTGGATCCCATTTCCATTGTCATACCTATTGTTGGTGAGGTAAGGGGTCCCCTCGTCAATGGAAGGCACGTCCAGGATGTCGGGCTGGTTGGGGTGTGGTCTGCTGATCAATGTGGGGAGCTCATCTGGCCAAAGAAAGGTTAGAGGCCATAAAGCAGAGCAACAATGGCATCAAATATTAGCAACTACCCCCAGATGCAACAATTTTTTTAACCTTGCAGTGATTGTAAAGGTAATTTTCCTCTCTGTATCTTTCATTTCTTTTTGCGAGTGTGTTGGTATGAAATTTTCTTACAGCTGAGTGACATTTTTGAACACTGCAACCCAAAGAAGCCACCACCACTGCTCAAATTGAGAAGAAATTATTATTACAAGAGATAGTTGCAGGTTATCATTTTAAGAAGAATCACTGGTGAGCAGGAAGAAACTTGCTCCTTGATGGTATTTTGCTTGCTATAGATATCTCAATCTTGTACTGTCAAAGTTGCAAAATAAGAGGAATGCAACAGGCAACAAATTGAATGCAATCTGCATTTGATGCCATCAAGTGTTAGACAGTAATGTTAACCCTAATTTAATTATCCATTAGATACCCAAGCAAGAATCCAGCATCAAGCACACTGTTCTGTTGCTAGTATTCAAACACCAGTAAATGTGATTAATATGAATTTAGAAGCGTACCTCCGGCATCCTTAGAAAGGAAAATCTTAGCCTATTTGACTCAAATAAAAGTTGTGGCTGAGTGGTGTGAACAGATATTTTTAAAAAACATTATTTCAGTCCTCCACAGGTGTCCTTCAACATCCTTCACACTGTGTTCCCCAAGTGGAAGGTATCTTCTGTTAGCACACAACAATCCAGAGCTTTGTTTACCTGTCCTTTTTCTGCCAACCAGTGGTTCACTCTTCTGATTGTTCTTCACAGCAATGATGTAGATGATGTATTCAGTGCCAGGTTCCAAACCTAGGGAGGAAGGAAGGACATGGAACAATTTTAGACTTATGAGTTGCTTTTCTTTTATGATTATGTGTGAGAACTAAAGCAGAATGAGAGGTGGGTATAGCTACAGTATCAGGTATGTGCATTTGACACCTGGGGTTTTCAGGACAGTGCAGAGAGCTCAGCCTCCTGCTCCTCAGAGCAGGTCAGCTGGGATCATGGACCCAAACATAAGGGATCTTTAGCATATGTGACTGGTGGGGTGCCAGAATCTTTCTTGAAAGGACGACAATGGTGGTGACAGTGGAAACAAGCACTGGACTGTTCAGATGTGGTGATTGTTCTGATCAGTGAAATGCAATGTGTTTGTAGGACAGGTGTGCTTACAGGACCACTCTCTAGTACTGGAACCCACAAAAAAAGTAACAGTTTTCTCTGTCTACTAGTTAATGATCAACACATTTTATAATTAGGCCTTTCCCCTCCCTCCCTCTTGAAATACAAGTGTTTCAGGTGAAGAGCTCCCAGACAAAACCGAGTTACCAGTGATGGTGGCCTCGGTGGTGCCAGGCCGGGGCCGAGGCAGGACCTCCTTGACTGGTGAGCCAGGTTTCTCATATCTGATGACGTAGCCAGTGATCTTGGCTCGGGGAGGCTGCCAGGTGACCAGCAGGGAGTTGCTCGTGGTTGTAAGGAAGTGCAGGTTAGAAGGAGCATCGATAGCTGGGTGGAAACAAAAGGGTTTAACAAGTCAAATGCAGAGAAGACCAGCATTTCTTCACCTGAGCTACAGCTGCTACACCCCTCTCAAACCTACTGCTGTAAGTCACAATATTAAACATGATCAGATACAGACAACTCCTAACTGGCCACATGTGATCACTGTGTGTTAACCTGAGCAAAAAGGTCAGACAAGATCATTACCAGTGGAGGCATCCAGTACCACAGGGGAGCTGCGTGCATTCTCGTTCAGAGTGTACAGGTAGATCTTGTAGTCAGTGCCAGGCTGCAAGCCTAAAACGAAGTTGAAACACAAATGTTAGCTAAGGAAAGGAAGCCACCCAAGATGCCCATCAGGTCTTTCAACAACCTCTTCTTGGAGCCTAGTCTCAATGCCTCAGATGTTTTTTCCCACCTTTTATTCCTGTAGTATTTCTCATCAAGGATATTCAATTCCAAAACAAGAACCCAGTTTGTTTTCTGGTATGACCCTGCAGCACCTACCAGTGATAGTGTAGCTCCTGAGTTCAGGGCTGATGGTCCTCTGGATGGGGTTCTGGCCACCTGCAGGGATGGCTTCCACCAGGAAACCAGTGATGGTCTCAGTCTTGGTCCTCCAGGTAATGGTGATGGTTGTCTCAGTGACATCTGTCACCCGGGGCCTGCGAGGGGGACTCACATCTGCACCACAAGGAAAGGGGTTCTATCAGTACAGGGAGGACTGGGAATCTCATCAGCCAAGTGTTGGTGAAGCCTGGGATGGAGCCTTGGACAGAGAGCAGGCTCCTGGCACTGAGCAGTCATTTGGGGAGGGCCACCACTTACTTTCAAGGGTTGTGACCACCCCCTGGGCTGGTCTGCTGGTCAGGGAGTCCTTCAGGGCATACACACTCACTTCATACTTGGTTGCTACCTAGAATGGACAGAGTTATACTGTGTTACAAGAAGGACCTGGCACAGGGGGAAATACTCCTACCCTCAGTCAGTGTCTGGTGGAACCACATTTCTCAGTTACCATTGAAATATGAAACCTTAAAATAAATCAGGGAAGAATTGATGGGATAATTCTAATTATTCCAGTTGTAATAAAAGAGTAGGCATGGACCCTGACACAACACACATTTGGGAGCAGAACAAATCCTGGAAGAAGCTTATTTATCACCACTCATTTTAGAATCTGTGCTTCAAAGTTGCTTCTTCACAGAAACTCTAATTTCCCTCCTATTTTTCCCAGGGTTAATGGATGCCATTTGCTATGCTAAGGAATAAAATAATGTGAATAAAAGAGAATTGTGAGAGTAACAGCATGGGAGGTTTTGTCCTTGTCTGCATCAGACCATGGGTCCACTTAGATTAGAATGTTTTTTAAGACTCTTTTTTGAAAATTATTCATGAAACTCCTTAAAAACAGATCAGTAGCTTTTTAAGATCACAGGAACCATAAAAGCCGTTATTCTCAGCATTCTCCAGTTCAGGAACTCCTGAAATGTTTCCAGCAGAGAAGATGGCTATATAGCAAATTTAAGCCTACTCACAAAAGACTTGCATTTTTAACTTATATTTTGCAGATGTCTTAAAAATAGGCAATAGACTGCCAGAACTCCCATATCACAGCTTGAAATCTCTGTGTTAGATCACTTTATCTGACCTCTTTTGTGAAAGATGAGTAAAAGCATTTTGCTGGGTTGCTTTCAATTGTGAACTTGGTAATCTGCATTTGATTAGGCATCCAGTCTCTCTGTGCTAGATGAGGTAAGGGGGTAGAATGCAGCTTCAGCAGGCCAATTACTTGCCTTTTAAAAAAGCTACAGTACTGAGTAGCTGCAGTCTGACCTGCCATGAGCTTCAGAGCCAGGCCCTTAGGAGTTGTAATGACCTGCTCCAACTGAAGCTCCTGACATAGGAATCTGGAATTTCTTCCAAAATCTCCTTCTCACAACACAAAGAAAGAAGTTACCATCAAGCCAGACACGACTGCAGATGTGCTGTCTGGAGAAAGGTTGATTTCTTTCATAGGACCAGTCTTTTCTTTGGGGTTCACTCTGACTCTGTAGCCAGTGAGGCGAACATTGGGTGCATTCCAGTTGATGGTGAGGCTGGTGGGAGTCACCTGAGTAAACTTCAGGTTTGTGGGAGGTGGAATTGCTGCAAAAATCCAGATTGGCACACTGTTACTTTAAAAAAAGACAGTCTTGGATAAGACAACATTCCCTCCTGAACACAAGACAGGAAAGTGGAGTGCCTTGTGAAACACAAGCATAAAGCACTGTGGGAGGGGACATGTTATTCAAGAAGAGATTCTCAAATCTACAGTAACACTTCTCAGCAGAAATAAGGAGATATCGATGCTTCAAGCCTGAAGTTAAGTGAGCAATGACATTTGCTATGATATAAGATAAAGGCTTGGGAAGGTGCTTAAATCTCCAGTAGGCCAGTCTGTTTTAAAATTATTCTACTAGTCTCTGCTTTTCATCACACAGCTCATGGTTTAGTCCTGCTCCACTGGCTGCTGTCTGTTCATTTCAAAAAACAACAGATGGTGTACAAAAGGAAGTAGGAAGCAGGCTCAGGAATTGCAGGGAAGATATAAAATATTGCAAATGGAGAGGGGAAGCATTTTACAGCCACTTACACAGCGAGCAAGGCAATGGAAAAGCAGAGCTGTGGTGGCCATAAGGCTCATCACAGACGAGCCTGTCCACAAGCTAACACACATCCACTATCCTTACAAACAAATGCTTGCCTAAAAAAAGGAGTGTCCACTGAAATATTTTCTTGCCTTATTATTTGTAAGCCTGGGGCTGTAAACAGAGCAAAGATATACCTTAGCACAGTGCCCACTATGGCACACTGCTATCAAAGCTTTCCAGTTTTACAAAGTGGAAATACAGGGTAATTCTTCCTTCTGGCTTTGCTCAGAGCTCAATCTAAAGGCCATGAGAGTCAGTGGAAATTCTTGAATGACTTCAAATCTACTTCTGAACAGCCCACAAAAGGTAAACCACAGAGGGTGGGTTATGAAAAGGTATTATATTTGCATTTCTGGCAGGTAGTCAGCCAGCTGTTCCATCATTACATCACTTTGCTTCAGTTTAGCACAGCAGATCTGTACACAAGGACCCACTGAATTCATTCCACCCCTGGAATTAAAGTGCCAACTTCTCAGCCACAAATGAATGGGAGACCTTTATTACACAGGTGCTACCTGTCTTTGTAATAAAGTCACATCGGGAAATGCTGGAAGCTTGCAATAGATTCCATACTGCTGAAAGCAATGTTAAGCTAATTCTTTGCAATAATTTTCCTTTTTCATCAAGGAATTTTCAATGCATGGAATTGCAGCTGGATCAGCCTGGCACAGAAGGGACTCTCCTGTGGAGGTGATGAGGGTGCAGGGTGTGGGCATGCAGTGGGCTGTGGTCCCTAGGGCAGTGCCAGTGAGGGATCTGGCGGCTCTGGGAGACCTGAGGGTTCAGCAATCCCCCAGCCCTTCCTGCTGGTCTTTGGCTCCAACAGCAAGGTCCCTGGGGCATGAAAGCTGCCCTCCTCTTTCCTGTTAGTCACTACCTGTGCTTTCAGGTGTCCCATACCTTGAAGGCAAGACAAGAGCACTGTGAGAGCACTCACCATGGATCAGGCTCCGTGACCTGGGACAGGACACCACCAGGCACCCTCCCTCCTTTCTCTAGGATCTGCTCCTGCAATCTGCTCTCCTGCCTGCCTTCCCTGATGTGTATGCAGGCTGACTGTGCTGGCAGGCAGCTCTCTGGCCCCAGCTAAGCCATCCCTGAGGAGCAACCCCATCCCCTGGGCTGGCCCTGGGGCCGTCCCGGCGCAGAGCACCAGCTGCACATGGAAGCACACTTTACCCCTCGGGGCTGCTGCCATGGCCTGCTGGGGGTGGTGGTGGAGCTGTACCTGTGGACTGGGTCCCAGTGAGGGGCAGGCTCTCCATGTCATCGTAAATGGCAACGATATTGATAGTGTACTCAGAACCTGGCCTGAGGCCATGCAGCTCAGCAGTGTCTTCTTCGCCACCTGGGGCCGGCAATAGCTCATGGATTCCATCCTCAGGGCTTGAGTAGGTCACCCTGTACCTGGTGACTTGCCCCTGAGGGCTTTCCCAAGCAATTTTGATGGAATCAACATCCACCTCAGTGAATGTTAGTCCTTTAGGGCGGTCAATGTCTGTTAGGCAAATTAACGGTAAGAGGTTAAGTGATAAAAAGCAGGTTGTGGGTGAGGAAAATAAAAAGCATTTCCATTACATGCAAAGCGGTTTTCAGTTTGGCGAGGCAAGGGGGCACTGGATTCTCCTCTGTGCTGCACCTTGCACACATGCTTACATCCCTGAGCCTGAGTTTGCAGGTGCCAGGCAGCAGGAAGGCAATCTTGGCTTTGTTGAAACCAAAAGGACCTGCACTGTCAGCTTCAAAGCAGCCAATTTTCACCTATTTTTCAGTCCCCTTGGCACCAAAATCCCTTTCACACAACTCTAGTAGCATTAAGCTACCTTAAAAGTGGGCAAGAGAAGAAAAGAAATGGAATGTTAAGACCCATTTCTCCCATGGAAATGGTTACTAGTGCCAAAGGCAGCCAGAGAACCCACCTGGCTCTGCAAGTTTGGATTCTTTGGAACCCAAGTTTGTAAGTTTGGAACTTGCTGTTCTCTACTGTGAGCTGCTGTGCAAGGTTCCAGTCCAAGGAGAATCCATCCCACTATTTTCTTTCATAAATTAATATCCAATTAACACACTCATCAAGAAAGCAAAATTACTCAGCATATTATACCGTAAAATCAGTTAGAAACAAACTTTTCAGTTTTGTATTGAGTGCACAGGGAATGTCCACAGGTGCAACTGGTGATATGCACACCTCCCAATTAAACCAATCCACAGGATTTTCCTGGCAAGGTGGGAGCTCAGAGCAGGGGAAGTGAGCCTTGTTCCTCAGAAGTCTGGAGTGGCTATCACAGAAATACATCCATTTGTTACACAAAATGGGAGGATCTAGGATGTAATTTTTATATTGGATCAAGATCATGCTTTTCTAAAAAGTTTCATCATTTGCCATGTTGTATTAGTCCTCAATTTTCTAGATGGCAAAGGTGATTTTTGTCCAGAAATTTGTTGGTTTGAATGTGGACTCTTCACTCATCTCTGCAAAACTCTGGAGAAGTGTTTGGGGCTGAGTCATGGCTTTGACTACAAGCTTCAGCAGGGGAATAAGAATCACATAAATCCCAACTCCAGAGGTATCAACTGCAACAGCAGTTCACCTCAAACATATCCTTGAGTTACAAGGTCCCTGTTGTGTCCCACGACTGCTGTTCTGTACATGGCACCTCAGTTCTGGAATCACTCTTTGTTTTGCAGTGCTTCATCCCAAGTTCTGGTATAACCCATGTAGTTTCCCTTACTCCCTCTCACAGGACAAGTGCTCCCAAGCCCAGTCCAGTCCCTTAACAGCAATCACCTTTGCCACCTAGCTCCACAGAAGAGGAGATCTTGGCACATTTAATCCACTGATTGGCTGATGGCAAACAAAACCCCAGAAGACTTTGTGGCTTTAGTGAAAGAAAATCAGAAGCACAGCGCTTTCAGGGGGCAGGAAGTGGCATTTTGGCAGAGTTTGAGGCAGAGGAACTGCGGTTTTGCCAGCATCTGCAGTTAAGGTGCATGGGACTTCTCACAGGGCAGACCACCTCACACTCTCCTGGAGACCCTTGGCTTTAGCTTTCCCTGGGGATGTGGTGGTAGGTTCAGACATCAATAGAAAACATGTGTTTGTTGCCATGAAGTGAAATACGTACTGGTGACAGCTGTCTGAACCAAGGGCTGGCTCTCCCCGTTCTGATTCTGAGCAGTGACACTGACCACGTACTCCACTGTGGGCTGCAGGCCTTCAATAGTGACTTGAGTTTGTTCTGGCAGGAAAGAACACCATCAGTCAGAAAGAACAGCACAAAAACTGCAGAGAGCTGGCCTCAAAGTAGCCTTGAATGAATGGCCTGTCTAAGCCATGAATGTCATTAAAACAAGGTGGGACTGACAAATTAAATTTGCCTTTAAATTGCACCGTGCTTCTCTGGCAGTGCACAACTGCCATTTGTATCTGCTGCAAGGCTCCACAGCTGAAAGGGCAGGTTAGCACAGTGGGTAGAACAAAGTACAGGGAAACCAGCTTTCATCATTTTTTAGGGTAAGACTGATCATAACAGCTGCATCACAAGCATCCCAAGTGCTCTGTTGATCCCACAAAATGCAGTTTTCCTGAGAGCTGACACGGCAGGATCCACAGGTACTTCACTACAAACCTGCAGTGTATGTGACTGAACCCATGCTGTGACCAAAGGTCACATTATGTGACTTCCAGAAGGATTTCAGAGCAAGTTTTGCTGGATGCTAGAAAATCCAATGGTACTTCTTTGAAATTCAGATGTTTTTCATGCACACTGAGGCTGCCAAGAACAAACTTTTGCAGTACAGTGGTGTCAAAGAAATTGAAGCTTTTGGGGCAAAAATATACCTGAGCTCATCTGTCCTGGATAAGACAGAACTGAAAATCAGCAGAATGGCAAAAAAAGGTACAAGCAGCAGCAGGATTTTAGTGGTCACATCTTGCATTCTTTACAGATCCAGTGAAGGATGACATGACTCTTACCTGCGGGGACATTTTTTGTTTTTGTGGGCCCACGTCCGTCCTTGGGGGCAGCAGTCACTCGATACCCTGTGACTGGGGATGTTGAAGGGAGCCATCTGATGCTGATACTGTTGTCCTGGACATCAGTGACTTGCATCTGGGATGGTGTGTCTATTTCTGGGCAACAAAAATAGTTTTTCTGAGTATGTTGGTACAGGAAACCATCCCCCCACTGTTGTGTCCTGGCTGAATTTTATTCTGCATTTCTTGGAAGAGAAAATACATGCTGCTATTTATTTGTCTCTCATGCTAGCCCAGAGCAAAAAAGCCTTAACCATGATGTGTGGGTGAGTGATCTCATATCAATGTTAGTTGAGGATTTTTGTTGTTTTAAAGGCCACTAAATGCCTTTATCTGCAGCTACAGCAGGAGTAGGATTAGGCTATATCCAAATCAGGAGTGAGACAACAGTGTTGGTGTTAGAAGTTCGGTCTCCTCAAGATCACAAGCTGACAGTGAAGCACTAGAGTTAAGCCAGCAGTGACCCCACATTATGAGAGCCCAACAGGATTTCCACTCTGCAGTGAGCAGATGAGCATTGCTTTTATCCCCATCCAGACTCCACAGGGTTTCCCTTCTCCAAGTCCACAGTCTCCTTCTGTGGCATGTCAGTTATCATGCTGGGTCACCAAGACACACAGCTTCACTGAAACTGATGGCCTTAGAGCCCATGACTTCTAAAAGAAACCAGTGACACATATTTATGGGGAAGAGCCAACACAAAGCTGTGGGGGGCTTTGTCTTGCTTGGTTTCATCAAGTCTCACCTGTTCTGTAGGTGACAGTGACTGGCTTGCTGCTGGCAGGGCTGTCTCCACGGCCAGTTACAGCATACACAGTGATGGTGTATTCAACACCAGGCTTGATGCCAGTGATGGTGGCAGTAGACACAGTGCCAGGCACTGTGAACTCCTGCACTGGGCTGCTTCCACCTAGGAAGAGTAGGTTAAGAAAGAAATGTGATGGATCTGTAAAGCATACACTTAAAATCTCTACAAAAACCAGGACAGTCCTATATGCATCAAGCTGAAGACAGGACCCTGTTGATTTCACTGGCTGTTGGGTCAAAATTATTTTGACCATTCCAAGGAAAATAATGAAACATATACACAGAACCACCTCTAAAATTACTGCAATACTCCAGATGCTCTTTCTTTTAGGTAGACAAAATATGATTTGTTCTTTTTTAAAAAAGGCACCAATATGTCTGCTACAGCCTAAGGTGCCTTTGCTATTTGCTTTCTAATGGCCTCAGAACAGAGTTTCTGGTCTGTGACCAGCTGTAGCAGCCTGCCCTCACCTGTTTCACCATAAGTGATCCGGTAGTATCTGACTGTCACTGCAGGAGCATCCCAGGAAATCTTGAGGCTGGTTGGGCTGGTAGGGGTGACTTCCAGATCCCTTGGAACATCAGACACTAGAAAAAGACAGAATTGAGAAAGGAGTTTAAACACAGTTGTACATCAGCTACATACTCCACTTATGCTCCTCTGCTACTCATCTGTCTGTCCTCTCTAAAGAGATGTATCTGGTTAAAAACCACATGGCATTGGATTGGATTTAATGAAAATAGTTCTACTGGCCTAAAAACATCTGAAAGCAGCATGGGTCCTCCCACCTTTTTCCAAATCAGGCCCTACCTCAGTATACAGGCATTTCCTCATGAGTGAAGCTGGTAGGGGAGATGTGGTTTAAAACAGCAACTATTTTGCTAGAGGACACGAAATCCAGCATTCCCTCCAGGCTCACCTGTTGTCTGCTGGCCAACCAAGGGCAGGCTCTCCTCCCTGCTGTTGACAGCGATGATGCTGACCACGTACTCAGTGCCTGGCAGCAGGTTGGTGAGGGTGATGGAGTTCCTGGAGGGGGGCACACGGTCCTCCTTGGGCCGGGCCCCGCCCTGCTCGGGCTGGTAGCGGATCCTGTAGCCCGTGATGGTGGCACGAGGAGCGATCCAGTGCACCGTGAAGGAATTCGCCGTTATGTCCGAGAAGTCCAGGCCAGTGGGGGAATCAAGACCTGCATGGTTCAACAGACACAAGATGCTGAGGTCAACCAAGCTGCTTGGCATCAGCACAGGGAAAAAAAAGTAATTAAGTCCCATTAATTAATTCTTAAAGGATGGCATTAACCATGTGTGCATCCAAGTACCTGTTTTCTGGATTCCATACAGAGGTGCACTCTCATGCTGCTCAGAAACGCTGTAGACTTTCACCAGATATTCAGTGCCAGGGAGCAGGTCTGTGGAGTTGAAGAACAAGAAGTTGGGCATGTTTCATTGCTAACATCAAGAAGTTAATCAACCTACAATTCTACCTGTGTTTCTTAGGAGACTATCAGGTTTTGGTTGATGGAAGGTCTGAGCCTCCAGGACAATCAAAAGTTTAAATCAGTTATTTTTGTTGTATTATGGTCCCTTGCAGTGCTTTAGGATATCATGCTCCTTCAGGCTATGTCATTGCTTCATTAGTTTGTGGAGATTGACTAGAAGCAGTTACTTTTTACAGGGTCCCTTCTAGTTATCTACTAGTTTAATTATGCACCAGGCAAAAGCCTTAGCAGATCTAAGCTGAAATAGGGCCAAGGATTTCTAATACAGCTGTTCTAACTCAGACAAGCTCTAGATTTAGATTTTTTTTCTGAAAACAGATCTTGTCTCTCACTTAACCAACCAGATTCTCAGGTAGAGGGGAAAAAAAAAAACTCAACTATAAATACAACTCAGCTTTTGCCCTAAAAATTAATGTCAGCTTTTGGAAAATGCTCACATTTTGCTGCCATGTCCTGTAAGGTTCCAAAACAGGATGTGTTTTCTGGTCTGAGAACACAAAGTCAAATAACCTTTTGCATATTCTGATCCTCTCCCTGAACCTCTGCACTGCAAGTCCTTGACACTATTGGCAAACCAAGCAAACAACATGCATTTACTGTTAATGCCTAACCAGGCTGCAAATCAATGCAATTGCCTCATAGCCTGATTCATCACTGTCCTTGGATTGATAGGAAAAAAAAACTTGCCTGTGGTTTGGCTTTAACTTGGGCAAAGCTAGAGGCCAAACCCCATTTGGTGTGAGTTTGTATGAGGCTACTTGCAACATCACTTTAGAACAGCTGAGAATTTGGCCAGTCACACTTTTTTTTTTTTTGCCTCATCTTGTGTCATATGGACCTTCTCACCCTCTACAACTACTTGAAAGGAAGCTGTAGCAAGGTGGGGGTCAGTCTCTTAACAAGTGATGGGACAAGAAAAGACCTCAAGCTGCACTAGGGGAGGTCGAGGTTGGATATCAGGAAACATGTCTTCACTGAAAGGTTGGTTAGGTGTGGAGTCACCACCCCTGCAGGGGGTGTGTGGGTTGGCACTTGGTGGTGAGCACGGTGGGGCTGGGATGATGCTTCAACTCTATGACCTTAGAGGTCTTTTCTCTTAGTAATATTATGATTTTATGATGAAGGGCTTCTTATGTTTGGCTTACACAGGTGACCCACTTACTTGTTAAGATGACCATGTTGTCTGAGGGTGAGACTGTCACCTCTGCAACATCTTCCTCCTTCTTGGCAGGGGAGTAGCGCACCAGGAAACCGCTCAGCACGATGGAAGTCGGGGCAGTCCAGGTCACCCTCATGGTGTCAGGCCCCACGTTAGTGAAGCGCAGGTCAGTGGGAGGAGGCACAGCTACACAGCAAAGAACAAACCCACCTCAGTTCTCAGATTCACATCCATCAAGATGTCTGCTCAGGGAATCAATCACCAGAGAAAGTTCTCATGCACAACAGACTATGGCATCAGACTCATGCAAACAGACTTCTAAACTACATTTGGTTCTACTATGGTTAAGAGAAAAATGTGTCTGCACTACTGTCAGGCTGCTTTAACCTCTTAGCAATTCCTGATATGTTAAATGTACCCCGTGGGGCTAATTTAAAAACAAGGTAGCAAGTTTCAGTAATGTGCTTCTCGCAGCTGGATTTTGTATTACAGATGTGGTGCCAAGAGAGGTTTAAAGTTGCCATACAGCAGTTTACAGATGGAAAAGTAATCTCATCTAGAATCCATACATGCACACACAGGAGAGGAGAGGGTCTATCACTAATTTCCTATGACTCTACTTCTACTCATGTTGAAGGATTTACAGCCTCAGGACTTTCAAACACAACAGGATTTCATGCAAGAACCAGTTTCCAGCTCGCCTTCAGCTCATGCACTATAGAGACCCTTGACAGTGTGGCATGGCTGTCACTGGCATGTACTCAGGGAGTGGTGTCCATCTGCATCCTTTGGGGCATTGTGGAAAGAGTGGGGCCACCATGGAAATGGGCTGCTGGAAGCTCAAACAGCTGTCAAGGCTGGAGGGCGTCTGCTGATCTGCTCTGCCCTTTAGCACTCTTAGTTTGGGGAATCACAGTTTTAAAGTCTGGCAAACACACAGCTCATGTTTCAGGCTCTTGGTTCCTACTAGATCCTGGAAATCTGAATAGCAGAAGGTGAATGAGCCTGGCAAGTCTGCAGTCATTCATGATATTAAAATGCCTCCAATTCAAAAACCAGCAGCCCCACATCCATCCCTAGATGGCACCTGGGGAAAGGGTCTGTCAGGCTTCCCCACAGCGAGCAGCTCAATTCCTCTTTGGACAAAGCCCCAGCACCTGGACAGCCAGTGACAGCCAGTGACACCACCCACGTCACAAAACAGAGAAGTTTTCAAAATTCACCCGTTTGCTGTGTCAGAGTGGTAGGGGCGCTCTCTCCGCCATTAATGAGTGTGATTACACTGATGTCGTAATCAATGCCCGGCTCCAAGCCTGTCACTGTGTAGTATCCTACTGAGGAGTCCACAAAATCTTCAAAAATAGGGACACTTTCTCCTGCTGCAACTACTGTGATGCGGTACCCAATAATGGTGGAGGCATTTAACGGGGTCCACCTCAGGCCGATGCTCGAGTCAGTTATGTCAACAAAGCTTAGATCAGTGAGCTGGGGCACCTCTAATGAGTTAAAGAGCAAATGGGAGAGGCAGAGACACACGGAGGCAAAAGAAAGACAAGGGAGAAAAAAGCAGTGTTCATCACTATTAACATTGACAGAACTTTGGAAGCAATTGCGGTGATATGCACAATTTCTCTCCGGGTTCAGGGGAAAAGGAAGGATTTTGGTGGGTGGTTTCTTCTTGTTGTGTTTTTGCTTTTGCTGTTTTCAGTTTGTTTTCTTGTATTTACCCTTCAGTGCAGTGTTCAGCTGCTTCCCTGGGTAGACAAAAGCTAAAACCCCAATCCCCTCAGAAGCTGAAACCCCAATCCTCTTTAGACATATAATTTTCAAAGAGCCCTACAAGAGGCACTTAACTTGCAGCAAATTTACTTTGAGCAATGATAAAGCCACTCAGACTCTTCATTTTCTGACAAAAACAGAAGCAGAAAAAACACAGCCCTGGATTTTTTTTTTTACAGGTAAACTACCAGAGAGCAAAGTTTACTAAAGTATAAATAAAACAACAATTCTGAAATAATAGTTGATTGATCCTCTAAAATCATGATTTTGTTCAAACGGTGAATCTAACTTTTATCACTGGGATCACAGAAATATCAGCTCAGTTGAAGGGGCTAAATTGGACCCTCAGCTGGTGAGAACCTTCACAAAGTTCCAAGGTAGATCGTGCACTGTCTGAACTATTTACACTGCACTTGGAAAAAAGCCTCAAATCTCTTCAATGGCTTGAGGATCTGGCCCAGAACTCCTCAAGTTCTCCTTACCAACTAACTGCTGCAATATTTGTGCTAAAAACAAATGATATGGAACAGTAAGTAATAGAACACCTCCTTGGAAACAGGGCAAATGGTTAAAAATTACCTTTAGATGGTATTAATTCTGAACATCCCCAAATTCAAAGGTTTTGCCCAGCACATGACGTGGCCAAGAGCCTGACATACATGGCTAAAATTGTTCCAAATCTCAAGTTTTAGCCACTGAAAAAGAATGCTCTTTAATGACCTTTTAGATGCAGCCTAAATTTCTGTAGGGAAAGTAAGCACAGCTGTGACTGTTTTCCCTATTGATATTATTCCATTAGCAAAGGTGCTAATTTCCTGCATGTTAGGACCAGCAAAATTGGGCAGGGAATGGGGAATTTTAGATGCATCTTTAATTGACAATGGCCAAACCGTCAGTTGCTCAAATCAATAAACTGGTATTGATTTAAGCCCCAAGATTTGGCTGTGTAACTTTATCAGATTGATCCTGAAATCAGTGAGAACTAATGGATGCTCTTCCTCACTCAGGATCAGACACCAGTGAGTCAAAGATGCAGGACTCTGTATCCATTCTGTTCATTACAAGTTAGTTTGAAAAGATATTATGGGACAGAAATATTACTTTAATAATCATGGTTATGTTCTATTTTGATGGTCCTCTTGGAAAACATTTATTTTACAGAATAGGTGCAAAAAATGAGCCAGGTTTCTGTAAAGTAATTGTTTATCCACATGGAATGCATGTACCATATCACCTTTAAAGAGCTATAAAAGCCAGACACATACATTCTTAGCTTTCCCCCACCAGAAGATGGTGAAGGGGTAAAGTTATTACTGCATAACTATGCAGCATCACAGTATTAGTTCACCCTAGGGAGCACACAGCACTTCAGTGAAGCACAGAAATTTTAAAGCAGTGTTACAAGAGCAAGCAAACATAGTAGCTGGCATCATCTCAGAGCAGAAACAAAAACAAACGAAGCCCTCACAAAGGAAAATTAAATGCACCCATTTGGGGAAATGCATAGTAATTTTGCTGCTGTGGCTATAAAGGCAGTTTCTGCAGTCTCCACAGATGTCATCTGAGGTGACACACACCACTCAGGTGCTGCAGTGGTGGACCTTTCCATCTTGGCTTTCCTCTCCATTGCACTCAAGTGATCTTCTGCCACTATTGCTGCTAGGATTTCTCCTGTGCTCACTTCCTACTCATACCTCTGTTCACCTACTTCCTGCTCCCACCAGCTGTGCTCCAGATGCTGGGCACTTCAGGGCTAAGTTCAATCCCTGCTGCTGCCCAGCTCAGTGTACTCAAACAGCAGATCCATGTGCAGACCAGCAGCCTGTGACACACAACTGCCCATGCAGAGAAGCACACGGATGTAAGAAGTTCTGTCACATGTTGGAACGTGGCTATTCCACATCTTCAGACTAAATGTGACTTCTAAGCCTCTACCATCAGACTAATACAATTTCTGCAATGCAGAGCTCTCAGGCTCAGCCATGTGAGCTTGGGCAGCTGAAACTGCTGCTCATCCTTTCATTACCTGGTGTGATGGTTTCTGAGATGGGGGCGCTCTCCTGGTCGTCCTTGACAGAGTAGACGCTGACGTTGTACTCCACGCCGGGGTTGAGGTTCTCAAAGGTGCAGGTGGTCTGATCTGCACCCACCACCTCCTCCAGGGTAGAGCCCTGCTGCCCATCGGTGGGAGCAGTGGTCACACGGTACCCACTGATGCCTGAAATACAGAGGACAGAGTCAGGAGTCTCCTGCTGCACCCACTTACATCAGTCCTCCATGCAACAGCTGGAGCAAACACATGACATTTTACAAGGGATTTTTCCACCCCGAGCCCAGCAGGAAAGAGGTTTGTCAAGCACCTTGAAATGAGTTTCCTGGGAGCTAGTCATGCCACCCTCACGGCATTTCTGTTCCCTCTGAGACCTCACCAAACTGAAAATCTCAGGAGTTTTGAGAGGAACTTCCCTCAGGACTCCACCAGGAAAAGATTCAGATACCAACAGAGGTTTTTAGAAACTTTCAATCCACCTTTTATGGGAGTTGATTGTGCAGCTCCCATCAGCTATTGTGGGAGAAGAGATCATACTGAACATTATCAGAATTTTCATGCTTTCATAGCAAAAAAGTCATTTGTCACTTCCAGAAATCCTTGTGGTCCATTCTGCTTTCCTTCCCTCAGACTATTTTTCAACCACCAGTGATACTTGAAGAAACCCTTCAAATGCTTAAAATAGCTGAAATATTCTAACACATTCGTGCTCCAAAATAGCATTTTACACAGAATGTAAATCATTAGGAGTCCTACGGCAAGTTGTAGTTAACTGTGAATTATATCCTTAAATACATCTAGAAACATGTACATTTTTCTTTAAAATAATCAACAATAAATTCCCCACCAAACTGCAAGGCACCACAGAAGTGTTAGGATTCTGCTACAAGAGGTTTGAGTCCAGAGTGAGTACACATGGTTACCTGGAGATGTGCTCCTTTCCCAAGAGACTATCAGGATGCCAGTGTCAGGATTGGACCTCAGGCGCAGGCTGGTTGGTGGAGCCAGTGCTGCAAGTGTTCAGACAAATGGGTCACTGATGGCACTGGAATCATGCTGGCTGCCCCAGCACCCCTCTCCCCACAATATCCCCAGCCTTTGGAATTAGCCAAAATACACCCCAAAGCTGTGACCCCCACATTGCATGAGGCAGTGCTACTACTGCACCTATGCATCAAAAAGAAAACCCAGACCGCGACAAGGAGGAAAGAGCAGAGCTGCCTCCCAGAAGGCATGGGAGAAGGAATGATGGTGGAAAAGCAAGTGCCATACGTGTAGTGACTCTCCTGATGATGGGGGTGTCTCTCTCCTGGCCATCCATGAGCACTGTGAGGCTGTAGGTGTACTCCACCCCAGGGGTGAGCCCGGAGATCACGATGCTGCCAGAGTCCGAGATCACCTCCCGAGGAGCCTCTCCGCCCTGGCTTGGGCGCACTCCCAGCTGCAGGGGAGTGAGGTTTGCTTTCAGTCACAGCCTCTCAGCACCCTGACTGATCACCCAACAGCAGCACTATGGGCCCTTGAGCTGAACTCCAGCTCTTAGTCCTGTCACTTGTGGTCTAGATGTCCCACTTCACCTGAAGCCTGCATTGACCTGTCACCTAAACCTGCTCCCTGCAACAGGCCCTTTAAACCTCCCCCCTTTGTGCTGCCATCTTCACCACAGTCCATAGGAAATGGCTTTAATCTGCCCTCCCCTCCACAGTGAAGCAAGAGGAAAAACCAACATGGGATTAGTTCCTCCTACCTTGAAACCAATCCTTGGGGCAGGTATCCAGGTGATGACAATAGAGGTCTCGGTCACTTCTGTGTTAAAAGGAGGAACAGAGCCAGCAGGCTGATCTGTGGAGTGAATTGACCAGAGTTGAAGTCTACCTGCTGTGATGGCTCCAAACAGTTTGAAAACCTGACCTACAGCAGCACAAATAGCCAGAAGCACAAAATGAGTGCTGAACTAGATCACTTCTGAAAATCCAGTGATTTGGGAAGGATTTGACAGATGATTTTTGTCTGCTGCTGGGCTTGACAGACACAGTATGCAAGTTGGTCAAATCATAGCCAGAGCTTTTCTTCCTGACAAAAACAAAAATACTCAAGTGGATGCATGATCCTATATGCATTCAGCCCCAAGAATTTGAGGAATGCTGATTTTTGGCATGATTTCCTCAAAACTCAGCTGGTTTTTTGATTCATCCACCATATGCCTTCCAATCAGCAGAACACCACAACCTTGTCTGTCACCCAGCTGTCCCAGCAAGGCCTATCTTATCCCTCACCAACATCTTGTGAAGTCAGCAGAAAGGAGCCAACATCAGTCTGAGGCATCTGTGGTCTTGCTGATACCTTTCAGAAGCATCACACAGAAGCCAAAGCCTTTGTGTGTGCCAGAATCAGCCTAAATAACAACACTGAGTTTAATCTGCAATGGCCCTACTAGTAATGTTATTAATGAAGAGGCTTGGTTAATTAAATCTATAGTCTCAAACTGGTTTCATTCAGGCAAGCCAGAATTTGAAGGCAGTATTAAATCTAAGATATCAAATCATATTCTAATTGAGGAGTATTTATAGACAAGACTGTCAGCAAAAAGCACCTTGCCAATGTCAACAATGTTACCCTGATTAATAGTTTGAGGCCTTATTTTAGTTTCACATTGTTCTAAAAGAAACCACATTCTATTTTGAAAAGAGGATGTGGTTCTGGGCTTGGGTGGCTTTGAGTTTTGCTAGTTTATATGATAGCATCACCATTATTTAAACAGTAATTTATTTGTTCTTTTTAGAAGTATGTGGAGGTTGTTACAGAACTCCCTTTGCTTCCAAAATTTGCCTAGCATTTCTTCCAAACCAGCAACACAAATACTGTTGACTGAAATGCAAATAAAATAAAAAAGATAGAATACAATGTTTGTGTCAGTTTGAGTAACTGCAGTTGAGCTGCCTTGAATGGTATATCTGGGCTTGAGAAATTACTGCTTTCAGCTTTATGTAAGTACCAGACTAATTATTCCTTGACCATTTTAAGGCAGTTGTACGCTTTCCTTGATTTGTCATGCCAAAACTAAGCAATTAGGAAGATCAAATAAAATTAAATTTCTCTGACATCCAGTTAAACAAAAAGTGAGGTACCAGTAGGAAGTTCTCCCCCTTGTTTTTCATCATCAGGAAAGCTGAGATGTATTTTACTAAAAGCTTCTTGATGCATATAACTCTTTTTCCTGCCAACAAGGCTCAAAAAGAACAACAAGGAGCATTTCCCAAGCTGTTGGAACACTACTTCAAAAGGCTGCTCCATAAATCAACTCACAATAGGCACTTTCAGCACAAGTTCTGAAGAAGGGCCAGGGTATGAAGGAAGAGGAGTATGTGCTGTGTGTGTCTCACTCACAAGTGGTGAAGACGCCGGTCTCTCTGCTGCTCTGCTGGTCACCTTTAACCGCCACCAGGTACACGGTGTACTCTGTGCCAGGCTGCAGGTTCCTCAGCAGGTACTTGGTGGCAGAAGGTCCCACGTTGTAGGTGCGGGGCTGCCCTCCCCTGGTGGGCCCTGCTGTCAGCCTGTACCCGGTGATCACAGCACGGGGCCGCGTCCACAGCACCAGCACCGAGTGCTCCGTGGTGTTGAGGAACCGCAGGTTGGTGGGGGCATCGAGCTCTAGAGAGGCAAAGAACAACACCCATCAGCTTCCCAGATGAATGTCCACTTCACACCCACTCCCAAACCATGGACCTGTATTTCTGAGGTATTGTGTGGGGGCAGCAGTAGGGAAGAGAGGAGGTGGCACCATTCTTAGTTTGCAATACAGGATCTATCACCATCTGTTGAAACCAGGTGGAGCAGTGATCCTTATCTCTGTGGGAGATATTCTCTGCTCATGGGCCATCTGTTAAAACCAGGTGGGGCAGTGTTCTTTATCTTTTCCACAACTCACCCGTCCTCCAGGAGATATCTCCTGTTAATGGGCCATTGAGCCCCACTGCAAGGCTGATAAAATGACATCATCCCACTGGGAGATGCTCCAGCCAGGGGGAGGAGCCAAGCCTTTCCTACCCAGATAAAATCTGAGATTTGGAACACCAAGGCAGACTTTTTCCACTGGATTCCAGAGGAAAACCGGACCTTTCCACATCACTGGACCTTTGGAGGAAAACTGCACCTTCTACAGGAGCACTGCTCCAACAGAACCACATCTGTCACTGCAGGAGGATGCAGCCACCATTCAATGGGACTGCACCAACACCTGACTGACTGATGGGGTGTTAGGTTGTATTCTGACTGTCAGTTAGGTTTGTTTTTGGTAATACTGTATTTCTATTTTGATTTTTCCTAGTAAAAAACTGTTACTCCTATTCCCATATCTTTGCCTGAAAACGCCTTAATTTCAAAATTACAATAATTTAGAGGGAGAGGATCTACATTTTCCATTTCAAAAAGAGGCTCCTGCCTTTCTTAGCAGACACCTGTCTTTCAAACCTAGACAGAGCATGACAGAGCTGGAGAGTTATTTTACTTCTACAGCCATGCCTCAGTGCCATTCATTAATACACAGAGACAGGCAGACCTGAGCGCTCTGGGCTGCACTGATTTGGGCTGCTGCCATTTCTGCATCCCATGGGGAAGGCAGCCTAAAGGTTGAGACAAGACAGATGACCCCAACACACTCAGGAATTTCAACAGTTTCTCATGAGCACTGAGCATTTTTTAAAAACCAGCTCAGTTTAGACTTGTCAGTGTAAGCACGGAAACCTAATTTTAGCCCTTTTCCATGAAAAAGATTTATTCTTTTAAATCCTTGCCCAGTCCTCTCAAAATCCCTTCCCAAAATAAACCACCCTCACTTTGTCATTTGAATGTCAAAATAAGTAATAGTCAGCAACTTTCTGCAGAAAACCAGTTCCTAGATCTACTGAAAAATATTCACACCATGGTACCGACCATGCAACAATTCCAAGCATGCTCATCTCTCCCCTGGGACTCAGGGAACAGCTCTTACCAGGCACGCTCCCCTTTTTATCAGTGCCCCTGGGAAGCTGCTGAAGCTGATAACCCAGATAACTACATAAACAAGAGGCTGAGGCAGCACAGCTCCTTCACTGGAGCCACAGTGACTGGTGGAGATGCCACTGCCTTTGGCTGAGGCAAGGTGAGGCTCTGGAGGGGAATTTGCCCCCACAGCAGGCAGGGTAGCACTGGCTGCAGCAAGGAGCTCAGTGTTCACAAGGCTCCCCACCTTTTCTAGGTTCTAACCATATGTCGAAATGAAGAGCAGTGAAGTTTCATCAGTGCTCTTTTTTGCTGGCAAATGCTGTTTTCCCCTTCTAGAGAAGTAATATTTTGGTGAAAAAAATTAATGTTTTCATCACTCTCCCAGTGATTCAGCAGGAAAATGCTTTTGTCCTTTTTGTTTTCTCCCCAGTTGTTTTCTCCATTTTTGAGGAGGGAGGAAAAAGGAAGTGAGGTCTTCCCTCTTCCACCACTGGAAAAAGCTGGGGAGAACTTGAGAAGAAAAAGGATGAGTGTGACCCTGATTAAGTCCATCTCCAACTCACAGGCTGGAAGTCAACTTTATCACTTGCAGGTACTTAGATCTGGGCTAAGTCTCATCTGAAAAAGATTGCATCTTCCTAAAATGTGTAGCCTAAAGTCAGTTCCTTTCTGCCCAGTTTAATTTGCCAGCTCTATTAGGCTTTTATCATTTCCTCTCCCCATAACAGAGGACAGAGAGGAAGATTAAAAAGCCACACACACACACACACTTGGAGTTTATTTGTAGACTGCTTTTTAACGGAAGGCCAAAAAGAGAATCACATTTACACCGTGGGAAGAGACTTTTGCTGCAGGGTTTTCCTTGGGAACCCTGAATGATTTCTGTTTCCCAGGACTTTCGATTACAGGATGCAATTTATGTGAATAGTTTCTGCAATGTGGTTTAGGCAAAGCAGTTAAGCAGATGATCACAGCCTATGGAAAACGATTCCAGACATTTGTGACTGGCACTGGGCTGTCTGAATTAAATGTCTATACTCCAGTGTACACCCCTGTGTGGAGTTTCAGAGGAACCCTACACCTAGCTCAGGCTCCTCAAAACAACCACAAAAAATTACAGATCTAGCTAGGAACTGAGCCCTTCTTGTTCTAAAAGCTTCCAAGAGAGTTCAGATTCCTAAGTCGCATCCTCGCTTTTGAAACCCTCACTTGAGAGAGGAGGGAGGGTGCTCACACCATCTGTGCTGTGCTCAAATTAGACACCTATGGCAAAGGACTGACATAAGGATCCCATTCTCCCTGCACAGTCAAGGGACAGGCATCATTCATTGCTCAGGACTTTATGGATGGAAGTAAGGATATTTCTCAAACAGCATGGCTATATTCACAGATTATCCCATTTCCTTGCCCTTCCTCTCATATTACTAAGAGCCAGGCTGGCTTCTCAGAAGTCGCTGTTATTTGCTGAAAAGTATCAGAAGAGCAGCAGATGCACATAGCTGAATTTTGTGCCTTTGAATGAAGTGACCCAGCCAAAGAACACCACAAACACCCTCTCACTCTTCTATTGCCCAATAAACAGGATCTGATCAAACAAACTATTCCATGTCCTGTCTGATCAGCTCCTCTTGCATCAAAACTGGAGATAACCACCCAAACCTAGATAAAACTCCTACTCTTCCATCTGAAAACCTACATCATGCCCAGCCACTGTTCCTTTCTCTTCTCTGCACTGCTGCAAAGCAAGAAATAATGCCTGACAAGTGCATTTTCCTTCACACTGGTGAGGTGCTGCATTGCCACTAGATCATTAGCAATCAGGTTCTGAGGGATCCTGCATGATCCTTCCTTGGATGTGAAGGCACAACTGCTTCTGCTGCCAGGGGAGCCAGATAAGTATGGAGCTGTCAGAAGGGAGATGGGGATTTTCAGAGGAATCTCTGCAAGGCTTCTAAGTCATACTGAAATCTGCCTTAAGGTACCAGCAAAAAAAAAATTATAAAATCACAGGCTGTGATCTGTGCTGTAAGAGAACTGCAGGGTCCATCAATTCTCAGTCAGTAATAAAAAAAGTTGAATTCCAGCCATACAAAATTGTTTTAAAGCACCATGAGACTTAAACTCCCGTTGGAAAGCCCTGGAGGAGGATAAATCTGCTGAAGAGATCATTGTTACAATGAATGAATTCCCAACCCTGTCATCCTACTGATGGGATTCCTCCTGGGCTAGAACTGTTGCACTTCAAGTGCTCTGTTTATACATTTCTCCAAGCAACAGAGAAATACACACTTAAAAAGGCTGAAAAAATACACTTACTGGTGGTTTGCTCTCCAGTCAAAGGTTTGCTCTCCCTGCCCTGGTTTATAGCAAAGATCTTGAAGAGATAAGTTGTTCCTGGGAGCAGGTCAATGACTTCAGCAAAAGAGCTCCTGGTGATGGGCAGTCTCTGGCCGTGCTGGCCGGGCCGGTTGACAGGGATCACCTCCACGCGGTAGCCAGACACTTGGCTCTGGGGTGGGGTCCACATGATGGTGATCTTGATGTCAGAAACCTCCACAAACTGCAGATCTCTGGGGGAAGGCACTTCATCTGAAAGCACAGGGGTACAACAGCTGTCAGAGGGAGTCCTCAGCAAGAAAAGTTATAGGCTTCTATGGAAGAAAAAAAAGTAAGTTTTGCTTGAACAATGGCTAGCCCAAGAATATTTACCTAATTGAAAAGTCAGGGTAACCTCACTGTAAACATGCCTACACACATTCCCAGACAATATTCAAGCAGACTACAATTCCAAATATCACTATCTACTTTAAAGTATACTATGTCTTCAGAAGGCATCCTGCTGTGACAGAAAGAGAACTGAAAGACCAGATGTAATATGCTACAGAACTTTAAGTGTATTCAGAACCAAAGCCTGAGGGGAAAAAATGTACTCCAGGGGTTGGAAACAGTAACCTCCTTCTAAAATTAAAAGAGAGGGTTTTCAAAACCTACAGCATGTTCTGAATGTCTATGATTAACTCGAAATCCACCTTTTATAATTAAACAAGTATAGTCAAATGCAAAATGCAGTTTCCTCAGTGCTGGGCCACAGTACTGCACCCTTGAATTCCTGTGTTTAAATTAAGCTTCTTGAGACTAGGACTGATACTGTTCTAAGGTTAACCAGTGCACATTTTTGGAAGATGCAGACGCCAAACCATAAAATCATGGAGCTGTATTCATTCCTGGCAAATTCCCATTTGCAAACACGTGCTTGCAACTTGCAGGACCATGAAATTCCACTGCTTACCACATCAAATCCCAATTCTTTCACTATCCCTTCTTTTGGTTTGGTTATTCAGTCCAACTGGATACTTAACCCTGAAACCAGAAGTTTTTTAAATATTGAGTGCCTCAAGTTTAGATCCTATTGTGTTGTTTTGGCACATCAGTCAGTGCTGAGCAATCTCCCATCCCCACCGACTGCAAAGGAAAATAATGGGCAGGACTAGAAGGGAGAGGAAAAAGTCAGGTGAACAATTTGAACATGTGTTTAGTGTCTGAGTACATAACCCTGAACATCTGCGAGCCAAGTGCTGGGGCAAAACCATGCACTGGGCCCTTCACGGGATTTCTTAGCAGAATCCCCCTAAGATAACTTGGGAAATTGATCTTTCTTCTGCAGACAATGCAAGACCGGCCTGCAGTTCAATCCCTAGGAATTTCAATCCTCTTAATGCAGAGTGGTGTCTTGACTGTGTCAATGAGTATGATTTCACAACAGAACTTCAATACCAGTGCATCTTAAAATTCAAACCTACAAAACCACAACTGAGTTCATTGAAGCAGTCACTGAGCTAGCAACAGACATCTCAGTGACTGAAACCCAGAAGATGAGCGTTACCTGTGCGTGGGACCCCAGTGGTTTCCTGCTGGATGAAGACAGGAGTGCTCTCCTGGTTTTCTTCCACAGCATAGATGCTGATGTTGTACTGAACCCCTGGCATCAGGTCACTGAGTGTCACAGAGGTGGCAGTGTCAGGCAGGTTGAGCTCTGTGCTGCTGCCTTCCACAGAGGGGACATAGACAATCCTGTAGCCTGAAGCAAGAGAAATATGTCATCATCAGCACAAACAGTAAGCACAAAGAATGCTAGAAATGAGGGCTGAACTCATCTCTCTAATGAGCTTTGATAAAAATAGTCCTGAACTTCAGCAAGACCTGTGGCCTGCCTGTGCTCACGTCCCAGCTACAGACCACACACTCACATCACCTTCCAAAGCACAATCTGACCTGGGTTAGAATATCTCTGAGGTCTGACATGTGGATTTAGGCCTGTACTGTTCTCACTCTTGCTATGGGATGGTCTGGATGACAGATACAAATATAAGGTCTTGGGGCTTGTTTTTATTTACCATAAATCCAGAAGGAATTGTTTTGCACCCAGCCTTCTGCATTGCTTGGTTCAGTTACTGCAGCCAAGGAAATGCTAAACAGCCCAAGTGCTTTCTAGCTGCTCTCTCCAACCAGACAGAATTTTGCACTACCTAGGTCCCAGAGTTATATTTCATTTTCTTTTTCACTTACACTTCAGATTCTACCAGTAATGCAGAATAAGTGCGCTCCAGCTGGACAAACCTGTGATTGGAGCCTGTGGTCTGCTCCAGCTGATGACAATGGATGTGTCATCCACACTTTCCACTGTGTGGTCGGGTGGGGCATCAGGAGCTGTTTAAGAGAATAAACAGAGGAGGACAGCAATGTGAGGATAAGTGGTAAGAAAAAATGCTTGAGCAAACAGAAATAATGGCTTTGAAAGTACAGCAACAGCCAGCCACACATACCTGTAGTCTGTGAAGTAGACAGGATCAGGTTCTGCTCTCCTTCTTCAGAGATCTGATAGACATTAACAATATACTTGCGACCAGGAAGCAAGTCAGGGATGTTGACAGAAGTGGCTGTGCTTGGAAGATCTGAGGAAGGCAGGAGAGAAGAATTTGTTTTAGCAATTCCATCTTCTTGCTTTCTCTCAAAATTAAATAATTGAGAAGTCTGTTCTAATCTGGGCTGAAGCACAGTCTTCCTGCAATAAAACAACAGTTTCTCTGCACTGTCTTTGGTTCACCTCAGAAGAGTTATGTGGAGAGCTGGGACCAGCAGCCAAGGGCAGCAAGGATTGATGTGGGATATTGCAGGGCAGCTTGGGCAGCAGCCCCCTGCACACTGTAGCCATCTCAGCTGAATACTCACTTCATAACCTGACTGTTGAACTTTCAGTACAGAAATATATGGAAAAACTTTCACATGAATAGGTTATGTGGAAACACTGACTCATGAGTGAAGAAGAATGACATTATAAGGGCTGGTGAACTTCTCTCCCTTCTCCCAGATGTCCAACTACATGCCATATGCAGAAAATTCCCCAAGAAGCAGCTCCTTGCTGGCCAGACTGAAGTCAAGAATCTTAGGGGAAACTGGGAATTGCCTTTCAATCTGCATGTAAACCTCTGTCTGTGGACAGATGAGCTCAGGAGCTGCTTCACAGCACAGCTCAACTGTCTGAGCAGAAAGGAAGGTCATGACAGTGCTGACAGTCCCCACAAGAGCCACTTCTGCTCAGTGGCCAAGCCTGTGAGGTCAGGGGAGCAACAGTCCAGGGAGAATTATTAGGTCAGAAGATTGCTGTTCTTTTTTGTCATGTTCTTCTACCACACTCATGTCCCAGTAACTATTATAACTTCAAATATTTGAGGTGAGATATTGATATTACCACCGTTAAGACAAGAAATCAGGAAAAAGAAGTTGAAATGAAATTACATGTGGTGGTGCCATGGGCTCTACAGTTAATGTTGGAAAAACAGTTTCAATTCCTGTGTCTGAGTCCAGTGCCTTTAACCAGCTTCCCAGCTCAGCTACATTGTCATATTATCAAAGATGAAGAAGATCTGATCCAAACAAAACAACTGACAGAGCAGACTGGAACATGAGATATCCATGAGATTACAAGCAGACAAGAGAGGGCATTTGGAAAAGACTTCTCTCTGTCCATTCTGATAGAAGGACAAAGGTATGCCACAGGAAATTAGCCAGGAGGCAGGTTCAAAAAAACAGATTTGCTTTTCTTCTCATCTGCACTGCTGCTCAATTCAGGATGCTGTGGAAGCCAGTAACTTTACATGACTGTAAAATGAGAAAAAAAAATTGAAAAAATTCACGGAGATGAAAAGAACAATTATATCTACCCAGAGTTATTACTCATCCACCACTCCTGGCTCAGGCAGTTTTCCTCTGCAGAATTCTGGGACAGTATTCTGAGGGGATATTGCTATTTACTTGCCTTGTTCTCTTACAGCTTTTAATGGAGTAAGGACAATGAACTAAGTGAGTTTTTAATCCTAACTGAATCCTGCTGAAAGACAGGGAGATGCTCACTGTTCACACCAGCTCTACTGACTGTGGGCAATATTTGATCTGGCACCCTGCAGTGTTGTCTCACCAAGATACTGTGGTTCATCACCCTCCTCGCTCAGCTCGTACTCAACACGGAATCCAGACACGGTGTCAGAAGCAGAAACCCAGGACACAACAAAGCTGTTGGATGTGATTTCAGTGACAGATTCTGAAGTAGCAACCACGGGAGGAAGAAGAGTTGTCTCTCCTGAAACAGTGTTGCCTACAAGAAAGAGGAAAGAAAGGCTGCATTTAGCATCACTGCTTTTGTGTTAACTGGGATGCACAAAGCAAGGACGTGGGTGAAGGAGATGAGGTTCTCCTGGATGTGTCCCTGCTCAACTCACTGGTCACTGCTGTGGTGCTGGTTGTGGTAAAATCGAAGCGGGTCACTTCTTTGTGGCCATACTGCTGGACACTGATGAGCTGTCCCTCATAGATCACACCAGGCTTCAGGCCTGAGATGGTGTAGGAGTTCCGGTGCCCGGGGATGGTGGCTTCCTTCCACTGCCTCCCTGAGTTTTTCTGCAAGAAAAAGAACACTCACATACTGAGAGACTCCCTAGGCTGCAAGCAGGGGAATCTAGTGACCTAACCTGCTGTGTGGTTACTACTCACTGTAAAATTCAAACACAGGGATGACATGAATGGCTTTAATGCACAGACAGAATCAAGTCAAAGGAGATGAGAAGAGTATGCCAAGAAGCAGGACCAACGGCCTTGAGATATTAGGTTTTACTACCTAGCTATGAACTTTACCCTTTAAAAGAAGCATTATTTGTTATAAACTCAACTCATGCCTTCATCAAAAGAACACTAAGGCATGAAGTAGTGGCTGGAAAATACACATTTGAAGGCTGTTCATAATAACAGTCTAAGCCATCATCTGAAAACAATATACAGAGAAGTTCTTCCCTTCTACCCTGTGTTTGAACTCTATGGGAAGCTTTAAAATAATGCTCCATCCTCTGAGGTTTGTACTCCAGTACTTTAAAGTCCATTTCATTCAGGCCTTCATCCAAGATACACTGAAGTCAGTAAAAAGACTTGAGTGCCTTGAATGGCTTTGGATCAGGGCCTTTATTGTTCTCTTAATAACAGGCAGAATTGAGGTACTAATCATTAATTGGTCTTTTGTGAAGCTGCACTCAGGGGAGCTGGAACACAGCTCATCTGCCTTGGTTAAACCAAATCATTTCTCACAGAGGAATCAGCCAACAAGCAGTGGTTAACCAGTTTTGGTTTATACTTTGGAGAAGATGGGAGTGACTGTTTATTTAATCCTACACTAAGTTGTTTATGACTTCATATCCTACTTGTTTTTACCTCCTCATTAATAGAGTAAAATGCATCCCAGTAGTCTCTGGATATGCACATGTGAGTAAAACAACATTTCTTTGGACGAAGCTTCTACAAGGATTTACATTCCTAAGGTAAGGAAGGATATAAACTTGTCTGCTTGCTGTAGTAGTGCTTTGTTTAATAAAATACTTCATGAACTCAGCAACCAGTGACATTTGGGCAAGAAAACATTAAATGTTTATACAGCACTGGGTCTCCTTGATGCTCAAGAGCAGCTCTTGACCTCAACAGGACAAAAACATTGAATAAGCAACTCAAGTTTGCTGAAATTGTGTCAGCCACTTCTTTCAGACACCAGAAAAAGCCAAATAAAGTACTCTTGATGAAGAAATGATGACAAATGTGGCACTCACCGGTCTCCAGCGCAAGATGTACTGGGTGATGTGAGATCGTTCAGGAGCATTCCACTGGATGGGATGGGAATTGGGCTGATTTGTACTCTCTGTGATGATCACCTGAACAGGCCCAGTTGACCCTGAAAAAAAGAATTGCCAGTTTTAACATACTGGTGATGTTGAGGAGTCATCAAAAAAGCAAGAAAGCTGCATGGCTCACACAGTATTTCTATACATGGGAAATCACTTTTATTGTCTTAATGCTTCATTGCTACCTAGAAAACCAGTGAAGAATAAAATCTGTGAGGGAGTTAATGTGCACTGCTTGGGTCCATTTCCTGTAAGCTATCAATGAAACAGAAAATGGGAGAGAGGTCTAGTACAGAAAAAGTCTGCAAAGCAAAGTCTTGCTGCTCAAAGAGATGGGGAGACTTCTCTGCAAATAACTGCCTTCATCATAAATATCTTCTGCAATGGCAGCAGGGGAGCTGATAAAAACCATCTGCCAAATCCAGTTCTAATCATGCAGCATGATGAGGGAAAATTTCTGATCTGGCACTGAATATACCCTGAAAAGAGACACTAATCTACTGTTTTACTAAATTTCTTAATCAGTTCATTTGAAACATTGAACTTTTGTGACTGTGGAGGACCCCACAAATAATGAGACTTTTCTTCTGCACATAAACCCCACCAGAAAGGTTGGTGGAAGTCCTGAGACAAAAACAAGCCCATGAACTGATGAAAATACAAGTTCTGCAGCACCCTAATGCTTAAGGCTACTGATTGCATTCAGCTAGGTCAGGCTCAGGCCTATTTCCTCCAACAAGCTCCCCAATAGAGAAGGACAAGTTTTATGATCCCATGGCTCTCCTTTCAGTCCCTCCCAGTCCCACTGGGGAGATTTCACTGAACACTCAGCAGCACTGTCCTGATGTTAGTTCTCAGAAAATCCCAGCAAAGAGATCCCTGGAATCTGCAGGAAAGTGTTTTAGCCATTAAATAGCTGCACCCTCACCCCATTCCCCACATTTCTAATAATAATTTATTTGGACAACCATGTTAACATATATACATGTTCCCCATTTAACAGGATTTCTAGAAAAACAAACCTGTGCCCACAGGCAGAAAATTTCAAAGCTCACCTAACCCCAAACCTACATTCAGAAACATTAGATTTGGTTTATTTACACATTTTCAGTCACTCTTGTGTCTAAAGCAGCCCAAAGCCCTGGTCTCCAGGCTGGAGGCATGCATATTTCACATAGCTCAGGGAGATGTTTGTTTAAGCAGTCCAACAGGAGTAAATGAAGCTCAGCAAGCCTTAATACTTCATCTTATTCAGATTATGACAGTGACAGTTGCAACCTTAAACAGCAAAGTAGAGAGGTTCCCCTTATGCTCTGTTCAGGGAACTGAAGCTGAACAACCAACAAACAGGCATTGCCCATTGCTATAAAGAGTTCCTGGAATTGCCTGGACAAACAAGAGTTCAAATATTTAATTTCTTTGGGGCACTGATCAGGAAAAACGTTTCATTCCATGATGGATTTTGTTTCTGTAATGAGCGGAAAAGGAAGAATTACATGTGTGAGTTTCAAGCAATATAAGCTGAAGATCACACGTGTGATATCACTCAATACCAAGAGGCAACGTAAACCCAAATTTCTGTGTGCACTGAGGGTCATTCTCTGAACTAAGTCTGGCCTCAGGAATAGCTGCAAACAGCTTGGGGCCCTCTTTATAACCCCTGACACCTGCTTGTGTCTGCCGAGGGACAGGGAGAATCTGCTCTGTTTTAAAAGGAAGCCAAAAGGCATTAGGTACAGAAACCTGAACAGGTGAGGGGTGGAAAGTTGGCTTTCCTCAGGTCTTATTCAGCATTTTCTGTTGGGTTTCTTACCTGGGTAGGTCTGCAGAGGTTGACAGTGCCATTCTCCAATCCCACGACCGTAGCAGTAGCACTGGTATCTGACCCCATGGACATACTTCTCCCAGGAGTCTCCAATTTGGTAGAAGGTGCGAGTTTCTGAGTCCTGGCACTGGTCTGAAGGCACAAAAGAGACAGTTCACCACTGCCTGTTACTGAAACCACAGTGAAATATCTACACAGAAGAGTAAATCCCAAAAGACTTTTGCACAGAGAAATGCAACACCAATGTTTATTTGCAAATACAGGTACCTGAAGACATAGTGGCAACAGAACTTGAATCTCAAATCAAGGTTCTTAATATAGCTCTGCATGTATTAAGTTGGATATTAGGGGGCTAATTCAGTTGTGATGCATTTCAGTGGGGTGCTCCTTCTAGAAAGGATTTCATCCACTCTGGAGCTCAGTTCTGCCCTGGCCAATTGAGTTCATCTCCCATGCTGCTCTCAAGGAGATCAAAGGCAAACACTCCTCCTGCCTTCAGCAGAATTCATTTATGCTTTAATAGTCCCCAGAATGTTTTTATTTTCAGCAGAATCATTCCAGATTTACCATTGTATAAACCAAAGGGGGACAGATCAGATCCTGAAGTCAGCTTAACTAGTGTAAATACAGTACAGCACTCACTTTCTGCTCTAACAACTGCATGTATGCCTGGCTCAATGGAAATTTCCAGTGAGAACTAGCATTGTGTTTGCTTGGATAAATAAGCTCTGTTTAGAGAGAACAAACAAAATTAAAACTTTAATTGCACCTATACAGATAGCTGAAATCATCCCCCCATGCCTTCCTGTAATTTTCAGGAGCTTTACAATCTGTGTTCCTTGAGTAAACATGTGCAGATACTACTGTAGATAAAGCAGAGCTTCCCAACTAATAATTTCTAATACATTTTCTTGGCAATAGTTTGAAGGTCTCTTGTACTTAGTAACTTCAAACCAAACAGCCAGGTCTTATCTTCCAATCAAGGTTTGCTAGGGAAAGGGGGGAGGCAGAAGACATGAAATCTCATTCCTGCAGAGCACCATGATGGTTTTAGCTAACCTCCAGAGCACTATTAACACGTGTTCTCATCCTGAGCTTTCCCTCTTTGCTAGAACAAAGGGCAGCCAAAAAATCAATTCAGCCCAAGGTAAGTTAATGTATGCTGGTGCTCCCTCCTTGGTTCAGGGAGAAAAATCCACATGATTTTAAGATAAAGGCAAGAAAACTGATCCTAGCATCAGTGCCCCGCTGCATGTTTTATCAGTGTTCAGGCTGAGAACTCTGCTAAGCTGACAGCTTAGGTACCACAATCCAGCCAAATCACCACAGCCTGGGGCTAACTGCCCTGCTACCACAACCTGCCACATTTTGCAGCATATGCTTGCCACAGTCATGGCTCTTCTGTGGCAGGTGTAATAACCCAAGCATATGTCCTTAAATTAGCAAATGCCCTTTTGCTTACCCTCCAGTAAATGCAGTACTGCTTCTCTTTTTGCTTTTGTACAATTCAGGACAGAAAGGGGACAAAGACTGGGCCCAAACTCACACACCAGTTTCTCTATACCACAGCCAGTTTGTACAGAGCCACAAAGGGTGTTCAGCAGGTGGGGACAGCCACTCACCAACAGGATCACATTTCCATCTCCCCCGGCCCTGGCCAAAGCAGGTGCAGTTCAGCATGTGCCCCTCATCGTGACGCTTGTGGAAGGTCTGGTTCACGTCGTAGGTGATGCCATCCACAATGCACTGGTCTGGGGGACAGAGTAGAGGTTATCAGCAATAGGTCTAAGCATTAAGACAGAACCTTTCTGCCTGGAACATCATTCCTGTGCTTGATCAGACACAGACTGACCATGACCAGCTCCAACCAAGCCAGAAAGGAACTCTCCTGTAATCTGTGATGCTCACAGTGCTGCATACACACCCCTGCTCCCAGGTTCATCTGTGAGCACTGTACAAATAAGCAACACTTGCAGAAAAGAGGTCTGTAGGACACAATCCAGAACTGCCTTGCTGTTCCTTCAGACAGATTCCACGTGTGAACAAAATCTAAAGCACCACACTGACTCTCCAACCATCTCCTCTGAGGAACATCTCAGCTGAAACTCCTCAGCCTCAAATCACTGCAACTACTCAAGGAGAAAAGGGCTGCTCCAAATCTATAAAGATACAATGAAGAAGGACGGCCATCCTCATGATGTTATTCTGCTGGGTATCTCTGCTATCCTCTGCACTACTCTGAAGGCAGAGGTAGGTATTTTACACACACAAGATGCTGCTGGTGCCTACCAGTCTACTCATCCCCCATAACCCATTAAGCAGACTCCATGCTTTAGTACAATGCTATCACACTCTATTAGGTCCAATGTCCATCTGGGATCTGGCCCAGAATTCCTAAAGCCAGTCTAATCACAGCAAGGCGTAGAAAGACAAAACAAACATGAAGACAAGCCCAGAAGCAAGTTGTTTTGTTAAGTGGGACCCAAGAGACCCAAGTTCAGGTCCAGAGTCAATCCTGGACCAGCTGTCCTTGGGGAAGTGAGTCCATGATTCCCATGATTTCATTTCCCATGATATTTTCCCACACCATGGACACAGCATCAGGATAAACCAAGGAGCACTCAGACTCTCCTGCAAGCACCAAGGTCTGGCTGCTGTGTTTAAAGAGCTCTACTCAGATAACCTTTGCCTTTTGAAAAAGCAAAGTACCTCTACCCTCTCATCATCAAGAAAGGCCACTTCAATTCCAGAACAGAACTGCAGAGAATTAGCTGTGTAAGTGGAAACAGGACTTGCACAGACCAGAACTTTGAGCAGTGCCTTTCACACTGTTCTGAAGGGAACACATTAAAAAAAAACCTTTCCAAAACCCTTGAGTGAGCCTTGCCCTATAAATTATATCCCATTTCAGCAGTGGTGTTAAGAGTCCTTTCTTGGCCTCTTGACAGCAACCCCCCTGCCTTTTCCAGACATGAAGCCAATGCTGTGAGCTAGCTGTAGGATGATCAAATGTCTGTGCTTTTAAGTCTTCTTTTTTTGGTATTGCTTAAGTACTTCTCCACTTGGATCACTTACACAAATGAGTAAATAAATAAGAGTAATCTCCATGCTTTCCTGCCAGCTTTTCATATAGATTAGCCAGCAAAAGGCTAATCCAGCACAAAGGAATTGAAAATTTCACTGCAGAACAATAAAACAGAACAGCTTTCAAACTTGAGACCAGTCTGGAATACTGTCTGTTCTTCATGCAGGGAGGTGCCTATACTGAGCTCTCTGTAAAAATCACAGTGGTGCCAATTCCTAATCGTAGACAAAAAGAGGGAGGGATACAATGATAGAGGTAATCAAGGTTTGCTTCTGCTTGAGAGCCTCTAAAGGCTGGAATATACATTTCCAGCACATAAATAAGACAAGAACTTCACAGCTCCTCTAAATCCCCTCCTTACTCCAAAGAGTAAACTACACTTGATAAGTGTGGGCTTAAGCCCACAATGACAGAAAAGAGTATCAATTTCTCCCACTTAGACTGAAGTGGTGATAACAACATGGAGATCAGTACCTCTGAGCTGTGAATAGGCAATGCAGGTCCATTCTCCACGGCCATTTCCCACACAAGTACATCTCATCATGTGGCCCATGTCATGCTGCTTATCCCACTGGTCCCCAACACGGTACATGACACCATCATTGGTTGTGCAGATTTCTTCATGGGCTGTGTGAGAAGAAATCAAGAGCATATTTATGAAGCCAGAATTTAGATCTTGAGGACTGAGACCATTTGCAATGCTCCTCCATACCAGGGAGTGGTTTCTGCATCTTAACAAGGAAATTTTAGGCACACACTCAAATTTAGATTCTCCAGCAGATCTACACCAGTTTGCACCAGCTGAAGAGCATGCCTACCACAGGCTTGTAGCAAAGAAGTAATGAAAATTGCCTTCTCCTGACACTGCCTAAATCTCTGCTAGAGGTGGTCAACGAGGAAACACAACAAAACTTCAGAAATTCCTTAAAGGGCTTTGGGCTTAGACACAGCCCAATACAAGTCATCAATATCTGACCAACAACAGAGAGGTCTTCACTTTGCAGCTCAAAGAAGCACATACAGGTGCTCCATTACCCCTTTATGGCTCTGAGCCTTACCAGCCATGGGGCAGAACCCAAACTTCTGGTCAGCATCGTAGTTCTCAGTGGTCCCACACCACTTCATGTTGTCCCTCCGTCCCTCGGAAGTACAGTCGGTGTAGTTGCGGTTGTTGTACAGGAAGGGGAAGTGGCACAGAGCACCATTGGAATTGCCACCACGTGTCTGGACCAAAACTGTACAAAAAAAATGAAGGGAGGACAGATGCAAATGAAGTCTGCACTCTCTCTTAGCATGCATCGAAGAGCTTGGAAAACAAACCACTAGCACTACTTTTTCCCATGTGTGCCCTGTATATAATCCACTGGCCTCTTTTCTTGCCTTTAATTAATTCAGATGTGGAAACATAAGCTTTGCACAAGGTCAGTTCAGTTCAAGCTTTGCTCTGGAACAAGCTGCAGAGCCAGCCATGGGAATTCCCAGGAAAAAGGAAAAAGCAAGGCTTATTGTGTTTGGGAAGTAGCTTTGTAGATCTCTTCTCCCAAGGCCTAGGGAATGAAATAAACTCATATCTCTCACCATACCTCAGTGTATGAAATACCTTCAGTATTATCTCACTGAAGCTATTTCCCAGTAGTGCCCTTCAGCTCTGAGGGAAGCCTTCACCCTCAGGAAAGGGTTACAGTTCAGTTATGTACAACAGGACAAGCCAAAACCTCTCTGCAGGCTGGAAGCCTCATGTTTTGCAAGCAGCAGTGGAAAGAGGGCTGTAATCTACCTGAACTAATCACCTCTTGAGCAACTCTGCTTTACAAATACTGGAGAACAAGAAGACATTTACTGAGATTTTTCTGTATCACATTTCTCCTTTCCAGAGTGTATCACAAGAAGCCTCTTTAAAACACGAATGTGCACAGGGCAGTGTTTGGGTGGTTCTTTTTGGGGGTTAGTTTGTTCTTTTTTAATGAAAGTATTATATGCCCTGTAGAGAAAGGCTTGACTTTTACTGGGGAAAAAAACAACCAAAGTAGAACTGAATTTTTAAAAATGTGTCTATACCATGTAAGGAGAAGTATTTTCATGTGGGAACATGAAACATTCTTCCCAAGGTCAGATCCCAAGAAGCTGCCTGCACACTGCCCCATGGATGTCTGACAGGCACTCCAGGAAGAGTAGATGTGTGCTGTGAAGGGAACACTGACCATCCACAGACAACAGGGAATGCTGCTGCCTTAGTCATGCCCCAGCTCTTGATCAGTGACCACAAATCACATGAAGATCACTGCTATATATGGCAGGCTGGCTAGATAGCCAGGATGGAGGGAGTGACAGGACTGCACAGACTGTACTCCATGGATATCCTCCTCTTTGCAGCCTAATATGGGCATTGCTTGAAGCAATTCACCCAAGCAAAGCCAAAGATAAGCATCCTTTGGGCCAAAGCTCCACCATGACCAGGTACTCCCAATCTAAGGTCAGCTCAGAGGACAGAGACTCAAAGAGAACATCTGTAGCACCCTCCAAAGATGCCAAGATCATACAAGTGCTCTGTCATCAGGCAGCCCTCCATTCACAGAACTGCCTTGAGTCCTTCCAGACTGCTGGAACTGGTCAGGCAGCCTGTTACTGTATCCTCTGCTCCTTTCTCTATCCCCACACCAGGGTCACATGCATGAGAAGACCCTCTGAGAGGAACTCACCATTCTGCTCAGTACAGAAGGAATATCTCCTGTCCTGCTCGAAGTTGGAAGTGGTACTGCACCAGAAGTGCCCGTCTGTCCGGCCTTCGGTGGTGCACGAATAGAAGGTCCTTCCATCATAGGTGAAAGGCAGCACACAGGGCTCTCCATCAGAATTGCCACCATATGTTTGGGTCACAGCTTCAAAAAGAAAATCATAGCATTAGGCTGAAGGTTTGAAGCAATCCCCAAATCTCAGGGCTCTAAAACAGCAACCAAGTCGCTGGCTGCTGGGAACCCACACTGACTGCCATGGAGCCAGGCCAATACACACCAACACAAAGCTCCACAGCTGTGGCATTCTTTTACATTCTTTTCCAAACATACATTATTGCAGCTCCATTTGAATAAAGTTATTAATGCTGCTCCCCAAGGGCTCTGTTTCCCCTCAGCAGGTTATATATAGCTCACTGGGAAACGTTCCTGCCGTGAAGCAGGCTTCAAACAACCAAACCATTTCTTCCCCCCTTGCACCTTTCTCCGTCAGAGGAGATCTCTGACACGCACACAAAGGGTTCTACTTGGAAATTAAACCACAGGACAGTCCTAGAGACTTGACTGGAGCGAGCAGGCACTATACCCCAACTCATACCTATCTCCTGGCAGCTGACTCCATTGCCCAGGCAGGTGCAGAGCATTTGCTGGCTGCCCTGTGTCTTGAGCCACTGCATGCCCACAGAGTAGACGACGCCGTTGTCCGTGATGCACTGGCCGTAGGGCTGGGGCTGGGGCTGCTGTGGCTGGGGCTGGTACAGCGCTGTCTGCACGTTCGTGATGCTGGGGGAGCCAGAGCCTGCAGCACAACACAAGGGACATGTGGCACACAAAGCTCAGCAGCAGAAGGCTGCCATTAAATGCTGAGATAATAAAAACCTCAGGCACTCCATCAGACTGAAGGCACGACACTCTTAAGCTTCCCGAGACGCAGCTTAATTATTCCACTTGGCAAATTTCAAAATTAGAAGAATGACTTCCCCTTGCTGCTAATGACAGCCAACCTTGTAGAGTGGCTTTTGAAAGGATTTAGAAACTGTTTTTCATATAAATTATTCAGAAAACAAATTTAAAAAAAAATACTAGTTGAAGGAAATGTTGAATAGAAAAAGTTACCAAGGAAGTAGGGCGATAAAGCAAAAAGGATTAATTTTGAATTTTTCATTGAAAAGTAAGAAGAATAAGCTTAAAATGTATTCTTTTACTCAAAGCATTTTAAATTTTGAATCAAAGTTTTTGGCACATTATAACTTGGAATAATACGGAGAGACAGAGGCTTGTTGTTGTGTACATCATATAAATTTTTGTTACGTTTTTCCCACAGGAACCTCCAGAAATTCAGCTCTGCTGGAATAGGGGAAGTAATAATGGAAACAAAATACTGGCACCCTTGAAGTGTTACACATTTTGAAGTTTAGACCTTCTGAGAGTTCTAAGTTAACCTGATGGTACCAAACGGTTAAAAGTCATTTGCCAAGAAAAATTTAGTACAGGCACTGCAGGAAAACAGAAGTTCTACATTGCACTCACTGATAAGAAACCTAGGTCCTTAAAATGACCAAAAAAAAGAATTTAGGAGCTGAAGATTTAAACCTTGGGCACAAAAAACATGCTACCTGTAAACTAGGCAATATTTCATACTGAAATTACAAGCTATCTCATGTACACTTATTAAACAGCATTGTATACATTCCTTGGCATTTTTGGGTTTTTTAAGCTCAGCCATTAGTAGGTGTATTTATCATGTCAAAGAAACCAGATGGTCTCAGTGGGGTTTAAATAAAGGACATTTCAAGAAAGTTACCCTGAGGCAAATACATAAAGTTCAAACATTAACTCAGAGTGCCATGCTCCCAAGGCTAAGATAGTTCCTGTGGATGCAGGGCCCTGGATGTGATTTACTGCCCTGTGATTGTGCAGGCAATCCCATCTGTATGTGCCAGCCCCATTTGTGCATGGAAACAAGGTACCAATTAATCTTATCTCCACACACAAACAAGGAGCATCTTCTGAACTCTGACCCTCTTTGCTGATCTTTCCCAGACAAGACTCCGAAATACTTGAATTAGGATGAAACAACTCAACTTCAAGTCCTAGCCTGTTGAAATGGGGCATTCCTCTTCCCCTTCCCTCTGCTCCATGCCACACTGTCCCACTTACCAGTGCTGGTGGTGTGCAGGGATGTGTGTCTCTCACATTTCCACTCTCCTCTGCCATTCCCAGTGCAGACACACTGCAGCAAGTTCCCACGGTTATCCTTCTTGCTCCAGTTGTCTCCAATCCTGTAGGAAGTCTTGGTGTCGTGGTCATTGCAGCGATCTGTGGGAGGAATGGGACTCTCAGCTGGGCCTGCACTGGGTGGCTGCACTGGGCACTTCCCAGCACTCCACCAGCAACTCTATCAAACAAGCTCATCTTTTAAAACCTGAATTAAAGGCCCACCTTAATCTCTGGACCCACTATTGCACCAAACTGCACAGGCTGAGAGCATCCCAAAATCCTGGTGCTTCATTTAAGGAAAGATTTCCATTCAGTTCCAGAACTGTGCTTTCACTTTGCAGCCATAGTCAAAATGAGCTACTTTTTAAAGCCACCCTAAACCTATTCTGTCTAGCACACACCTTTAAAGCTAAACTTGTTTTAATGACCTTTTTTTTTGTTTTAAGAAAAAAAAAAAAAAAACAGGAGTCTTTGCAGATTGGCAATTTCACACTATACACAGGGCACAGTTCAAGTTCAGGACTCTCTCTCATCTGAAAGGGACTAAAATCTGTCTCAGGGCAACATAGAATCCCATTTCTTCCAGAAGAAGCTGCAGTGAAGTGAATACAAGCTGCTCAAGTAATATCAGGAGTATCAGACTTCCTAAATCTCTTTAATAACCCACAACCTCCAATGAACTGAGAAAATGGGTTCAAAGGACAGCACAACAAACTACTTTTGTCTGGATGCCAGATCCACATGGATTAACTAGTTCTTCTTCCATTACAACATTTCACCTTCTTATTCAAGGGAAACTTGATACAGTGGTCTAACATAATCACAGATCAATGAACATGGATTTATGAAGAACTGTGGAAGGACATATGCATTAAGCCAGATTGCCACTGAGAGAGCACATGGGATAGAATGTGAATGTAGAAAACATGTTACTGATTCAAACTGCCAGAATGGCCAGAAATTGACCATTTGCCAGAAGTATGGTAAATTGGTGAGGTATTCATCATGTAATTTTGCAAATGTGAAAAAAATGTGTCTAATGGACACTCTTCTCAATGAAAAGCTGAAATGTCACTGAAGCAACCAGCTGTGATTCTGGAAAATGTTGGCCATAAAAGATATGTAATAGCAGCACACACTTGAAGTGTAATGCCATTTTGTGGACTAGGGGTATCATTTTGTATACATAAATTTGAATTTCTCTATTCAAATGTTATTGAAAAACAAAATGAAAAATGAACAGGTCCTTATATTGCAATTTCCCCCATGACACAACAGCATAGACCTGAGTTATGGAAAGAAAGCTACTGCCAAAACCATTTTATTACTAATAGTAAGCCCTCCAAAATTCAACAACAACACATTCTGTTTTATTCATTTCCATTTGACAGCTAATGATTTTTTCCCCATATGTCTTTAACAGACTTAATATTGTCAAGGCTGGGTTGATTTTTGTATCTTATTTCTTGACCAAGTCTCTCCAGATCTTCCATTTTAATCTCAACCCTCCTTAGTGTCTTATTCTTTACAGGTCTGCTGTTTATATCAGCAAAAATCCATTCTTTGTGTGCCCCCAGGGCAACTGAATATGAGGCAATTGAAAGGCCTCAAAAGAGTTTCTCAAACGTTGCATAACCAAGGTATAAGGTACAAAGTTAAATTTTCTTGAGGCAACTGGTGTAAACCCGAGACAGAAGTAAGCACTGTGGTGGAGCTAACAGGACTGTAACAGAAGGTCAACAAACAAGCAAGATTTTGGGTTCTAAAAGTCCTGTTTGCTCTGCAAATACAAATAAAATGGAGCATTTACGGTAATGTCTCTCAATGATGCAAAAACTTTTTTTAAAACATCACCTGAGCTGCTGGAGCGGGAAAAGTGATGGGTGAGATGGTAGAGCAGGCAAAACAAACCCTGGTTTAGCTAACACATTAATTAAACAGTAATAGAGAGAAATAAGAAAAGATCCTTGCAGATCCTGCTGTTGTAAAGGGTATTTAGCTTAAAAACCACTCAATTGCACCTCAGAAGGCTCCTTGAAAGCACAGAAATGGACACCCAAGGCTAAACCCTTGCCATTCCATGGGCCAAGCGATTTCCCTGATTTTCTGGGAGATGCCTGGCTGTGGCTCACCTGACACAGAGATTCCTTAAACCTTTCTCTCTCAATGAGATTAAATCCCTAAATAATCCATCTGATTTTGAGCAGCTCTGGGGAGTGTGTGCAGATGGTGACTGAGGCACCACACAGGCCTTTCTCCCTTCCTCTGCTCCCCGCCATTTCTCAGGGGCCCCTCTCAAACTACTGTTAATTGCACAGGAATAACTTTCCTTTCCCATGCAGGATGAGAAAATAAGCAAACAAAAAAAAAAAAAAAGAAAGGAAGATAAAGTGGATCAGATGGCAGCTGCCAGGCTAGCACTTACTTCTGGAGGTGCAGGTGATGCGGCCACTGCCCTCGCCCAGGCAGGTGCAGTCCACCATCATCCAGCCCTGGTATGGCTTCTCCCATGTCTCTCCCACCACGTAGGAGGTCCCGGCCGTGTTGTCGTAGCATCGTTCAGCTGGGGGGGGAAAGTGGATCAGGGGCCACCCCGGCCATTCCCACCCCTCAGGGGGACAAGGAGAGCATTCCCACACCGGGACAGCCCTCATGGGGGACAAGGAGAGCATTCCCACACCGGGACGGCCCTCAGCAGGGACAAGGAGAAAGGGCCCACACGCCCTGAGGGTGCTGAGAGAGAAGGAAGGAGCAGCCACTCACCCACAGGCTTGCAGGTCCACTCGCCCTTGCCGTTGCCCAGGCACACACACTCCAGCATGTAGCCGCCTGTTTCGTGGGGCCGGCGCCATGTGTCGCCGATCTTGTAGGACTGGCCGCCCTCATGGCAGCGATCTGGGGTGGGAGACAGGGCAGCCGAGGTGAGGGACACACCAGAGACGGCATGGTGGCAACAAGGCAAGGGCCATCAGGGTCAGCTGGGGTAAGGGGCAGCAAGGAGGAGGAGGGACATTGAGGAGAATGAGGGGGGACAGCAGCCTGCAAAATGGCGCCCAATGTTTTGCACTGGCACCCGCCCTTTTCTATACTTCCAAGGCCCTGTCCTCTTCCCTCAGCTAACTTCTTCATGTTCCAAACCACAGCCAAAGCCTGGCTGGTGAAAAGGGAATTCCAGGGAGCAATGAGGTGTTGTTTCTCCCTCAGACCCAGCTCTCAGGCAGAGGGCTGGTGAGAGACGGTTTGAGTCCATCTGTTTTGAGGTAATGCCACTCAGGTTTCTCTACAGCCATTCATGGGGGACGTGGTGGCAAGGACAGCATGTGGAAGATAAGGAGGTGCTTGGTGTCAGACCTCTTTTGGGGTTTGGAAAGCCTGCCCTGGAAAGGCAGATTCCAGCCCACTGGTGCCCCACAGCTCTGAGGCAGCCCAGGCCCATGGTGCAGGGCAGCTTGCAAACAGAGGGTTTGCTTCTTTGGAAGAATACAAGAAAATAAAAAAAAAAAAAAAAGAAAGAAAAAACACCCATATCCCACCATTTATTAAGAGCCAGTAAAATGTTTTGTGGGCTCATTTATGAAAGCAGGGAATTTCAGAGCTCTGAAGATTGATTCAAAGCCAGTTGCAGTCACTGAGACTCTCCAGTGAGCTCTAAACCAGACTGATGATGAGGAAACAAGGCTGCTCTTACACTCGCAATTTCCTTACTGACTCTTTTTCTTACAACACTTATCATCCCTGCCCAATAAAATGCCATTAAATTCAGAAGGGCTCCAGCTATACTTGTTAGATTTAATGCATTATTTTTTCCCATGCTACAATGATGGCTGGTTTCTGAGTCCTCTGTGGCAACACCACTAGGATCTGTATGTGTCTCTTAAACAAGAAACTGGATACTTTTAACAGCAGGACTTTTCTCAAAAGGTACCTCAGAGACTTTGAAATCTCAGTCTAAAAATCCTAACACACAGCAATCTTCCTCTGTACTCACAGAAAGTCCAATTATGAACTGAAAGGAAATTGTGAACAATTCAGTGACTCAATAAGGAAAGGATTTCCAGACAGAGACATGAAAGGGGAGCTGGGGAGAAAGGACCATGGGAAAAGAGGGAAGAGCAAGAAGAAAGTATGGGTCAGGCTAGTGAAAAAGGAGTTGCAGAAACATGTTAAGCTGCTGTCTGGGTATGAAATGTATAGTTCCCTTACAGACAAGTGTTCAGTGACATTTTTGGAGGATGAAGGACTGACTCTCAGGTGGCATTCATTTATTATCATTTATTCCAAGTAGTCTCATTAATGCTGATGGTGTTATTTCAACCCACCAGCTTCAGAACAGACTTTTTTGCAGTTAAAAAAATACTTTTATAATTGCACCTGTGAAGATGTAATACACCCTTGTACATAATAAATTACTAGCCTGTATGGGTGGACACTAACAATAATATTTGGCCCACGTTTTCTCACATAGCACTTGAACTCTTAAATAAAAGAGGACTTTGGTTATGTGAATGGGGCAAGGACTTTTAATTTCAAAGCTTTAGTAAGCTTTGGATTAAACCCCACGCAACTGTCACTAACAGGCACTGGGAATACTGTGTAAATTGCTCTGGAAAATCTGACACTAAGGAACAATAGCTGTAGGAACAGGCTCTCAGTTACATACTGGCAATGGTGCAGCTGATTCTCCCACGTCCAGCTCCAATGCAAGTACAGTCCCAGATCATGGAGTCCTTGGGGCGCTCGTAGGTCTCCCCAACTCGGTAAGTGGATCCAGTGTATTTGTCAAAGCAGGTCTCTTCAGCTACAAGGGAAAAAAAAATTCAAATAATCACCTTCATGTAACCACACCAGTAAGATGTTCAGTCAACAGAAACACATTCCTTGCCTCCTCACACAGGTACTCCTTTTTTTCCTGGGGAAAAATGCCTATCAGTCTCCTCTTTCCTCATGGGACAAAACAGCAAAGGAAGTTGGGTGAAATTTGCCCCCTCAAGGCCCCCATGATGCTCAACAACCTCAACCTCTTCTTCCCTCCCTCAGGGAACCAAAAGTCGCACGTGGCAGGCATGCCTGAAAGCAACAATCCCAGCTGTTTGAAGACAACAGCAGAGAAGACAGGAGGGAGCAAGCAACCCCTAGAAACTCAGTGCTTTGTCATGCTAATCCTCCTTGCTCTGACTTAGCAAAAACTGAGTAGATTAATCCCAAATTCTGCAGCAGCCCCACCAAAGTCAACAGCAAAGTTCACTGCTTGTGTATTGCTCACACTCATGCATAGGTTAGTGATTACAGAACATCAGTGCTGGCACCAGACTCAAGATGGGAAGCACAGCAACTTTCTTCACTGCTGGGCAGATAAAGTTCATTGTGTCATAAGGAAAACTCTCTATTGGACTTCAAAACTGTAAAACTCAGGGATCTCAACAGGGAAAGGAAAGTAGACTGAATCCTCTTTTACAGAGTAAGGGGACTGAGTAAAAACTGAGTTAAAATACTCCAGCCATGAGGCAGGCAGCACACAAACCTTGCAGAACAGATGGCTGAGATGCTCACATCTGTCCTACATGAGCACTGTCAGCCAGGAACCAGTTTTTCGTCTCTTCTATCTCCAGGGCAACATAAAGGAATTATGGCAAACCAGTGGCTTCAAACCAATAAGTACAGATAGATTGCATCTGATAATCTGAACTACATCGAATCCTGGAGAGTGCATCCTCCAGCAGACCTTGCATTTAAACTTTTTTCTGTCCCCTAAACTTTTTCTGCACAGACTAAACAATCTCATTTTACACTCAATTATAGAAAGCTCACAGCATGGCCGGGAGGCTGTGGAAAGTTGTAAGTTGAAATATTTTTAAACAAGCTGACGACACTGCACAGCTATGAAAAGTTGGGGTGAAGCAATCAAACAGAGCAGAGCCAGAGCTGCAAAGTGACTCCAGATTTGAACTTCCCCGTGCGAGTCCAGGAGTCAGCTCAGTTCATTATAAAGAAGAGGTTGGCTCCAAAATTAATGTTTAGATCCAATCCTCCAGAGAGATGAGTGATGTTTGGCTCAGGGTTCTGGTGGCAGGCCCATCACTAATGAAAAGCATTTCTTAAAATCCCAAGCCAGATCTTCAGTGTAATTGAGTGTAGATCCCATTACTGACCCTAAGCACCAAACTTCAGCAGAAAAGCTGGGCTGCCAGCCCTAACTCGTACAAGGCTTGGCTTACTCGGCACCAAAAGCCGCGCTGGGGTCTCGCCGCAGACAAAAGGGGCCACCAACTTACGTTCGGGCTTGCTCTCGCAGTTGAACCCTCGGCTCCCACCGTAGCAGGTACAGACCAGAGTGTTCCCCAGGTAAGTGCGCTCCCACTGCTGGTTTATCTGATAGTACCGTCCATTGTCATAGCAGGTCTCTGGGGGGACAGGAGGAGGAGGAATGGGGATGCAGAAGTGGAAGAGAACGCAAAGTTCGGCGTTACCGAGGGCAGCAGCCGGGAGGGAAGGGGCGCGGGGCGCACACGTGTGCGGGTGCGCCGAGCCGAGGGGNCTGCCCGGGCGCTATATAGGGCGGGCTGGGCGGGAGGAGGCGGCCGCCGCCGCCCCAGCGCCCATTGGCCTCGGCGCCGCCGGGGGCCGGGCGGGGGCCGCCACCGCCCCGCCGAGCCCCGCCGGGGTGGGAGGCCCGGCCCCCCTCAAGCACAGCGGCCGTGCCATTTTGTAGAACATCTGGCTGAACAAAATGGCTTTTTTTGAGGGGAGAGGCAAACTTTTCTTTTCTTTTCCCCCTTGGAGCAGCGCTGCCTGTAAGCGGATACGTCTCCGTTCGGGAGGAGTAATGTTCTGCACAGGGGAGAAGGTGAGGTGTAACATACGGGTTGGAAATAGAAACCCTGAGTGATGTTTTATCTACTGCTGGCAACTCAAGGTTAAAAGCTTTCACACCTCGCTTGGAAAAATCGGTGTCATTGCATTCCATTCAAAATAAATTTAACACTCTCTTTCTTTGACTTTATTTCTTGGTGTCCAAAATCAACTCTGAGAACAAAAGAAAAGTGAAAAGAAGAAATACTAACTGTTGAATCTTTATTAAGTAGAAGAGTTCTTCAGTGTGATCTCTTAATGTAAGCCTGCTATACACAAATTTTGTCAACCTCTTCCATCTGTCTTTTTCCCATGGGCATCTCTGCTGCTCTGGGGGAGTTTCTTTTCCCTAATTTGAAGGAATATTGCCAAGTAGAGAGTGTGCACAGTAAGTGTGGCTCTCGGGCTGCCAGTGAACACAGCCCAGTGCATGCCCCATTCTGGTACCAACACCCAAGCTCAGATCATACACAAAAGTTGTGTTAATAACCATTTTCATGCTTCTCACACATATTTTGTCTTGGCAAAGGGATTGTTAACCTAGTCTGCTGCAGTTCCTGATGTATAAAATCAATTCTTCAGACAAACCTGGGTATGAAATAGCTCACAGTGTTTCCAGACATCTTTAAGGTGAATATGCACACCTCTCCATAAGAGTTCTCCATGCATGCTGAGCACCACGCTCTGGTTGCACTTCCTGCAAGCCCACTGTTCTCTTTATTGACATGTCAGCAGTAATATCACTCTTGGGATGAAGACTCAGTAGGCAGAGTACTGATCCAGAGCGTGCTCAGTTCCAGGAAAACACATAGTTGTGATGTCAGGTATCTGTTTTCAAGGAAATTTCCCCTGGATGAGGAGTGCCCACAGATACATTTACACAAACTACTCTGCTGAAAACTTACTGGAAATTGAAACCTGACCTGGCAATTGAGGTGAGCTGTGGTGAGCTAATTCCCACCTTTCCTAATTTTTATTTTTAGATCCCCTGCACTGCCTTTTTGAAAATGTATCTATTTTTTTTTTGAGTCACCAGACACACATTATCTCTCATAATATAATATTCATAGTACTAAGGTGTCCACAGTGAGGGAGAGTATTAGCTTTAGAAGTGGGACACTGTAAACCAATAAATATCCAGTTTCTTGGAATGAGGACCTGCTTTCAGAAACTGTTCCTGCTTTTCTGAGACCTAAGATATGACGTGTGATCCTCAAATTCCAGCTCACATTCCACCTTATGTCTGGAATTCTCTGATAAAAGCCAGGTGAAAAGCACATCACCAGAAAATGTTGCTGTTTGAGCGTTGGATAAACTTTACCTAGCCTGCTCCAAAGGACAATTACTGAGTGGAAATCAGTGGAAAAGAGGAGTTTCCATCCTAGGAGACACATATATGCAACAAGGAGGCA
>VXBI01011693.1:126756-279698 GCA_013397375.1 Toxostoma redivivum
AAAATCGGTGTCATTGCATTCCATTCAAAATAAATTTAACACTCTCTTTCTTTGACTTTATTTCTTGGTGTCCAAAATCAACTCTGAGAACAAAAGAAAAGTGAAAAGAAGAAATACTAACTGTTGAATCTTTATTAAGTAGAAGAGTTCTTCAGTGTGATCTCTTAATGTAAGCCTGCTATACACAAATTTTGTCAACCTCTTCCATCTGTCTTTTTCCCATGGGCATCTCTGCTGCTCTGGGGGAGTTTCTTTTCCCTAATTTGAAGGAATATTGCCAAGTAGAGAGTGTGCACAGTAAGTGTGGCTCTCGGGCTGCCAGTGAACACAGCCCAGTGCATGCCCCATTCTGGTACCAACACCCAAGCTCAGATCATACACAAAAGTTGTGTTAATAACCATTTTCATGCTTCTCACACATATTTTGTCTTGGCAAAGGGATTGTTAACCTAGTCTGCTGCAGTTCCTGATGTATAAAATCAATTCTTCAGACAAACCTGGGTATGAAATAGCTCACAGTGTTTCCAGACATCTTTAAGGTGAATATGCACACCTCTCCATAAGAGTTCTCCATGCATGCTGAGCACCACGCTCTGGTTGCACTTCCTGCAAGCCCACTGTTCTCTTTATTGACATGTCAGCAGTAATATCACTCTTGGGATGAAGACTCAGTAGGCAGAGTACTGATCCAGAGCGTGCTCAGTTCCAGGAAAACACATAGTTGTGATGTCAGGTATCTGTTTTCAAGGAAATTTCCCCTGGATGAGGAGTGCCCACAGATACATTTACACAAACTACTCTGCTGAAAACTTACTGGAAATTGAAACCTGACCTGGCAATTGAGGTGAGCTGTGGTGAGCTAATTCCCACCTTTCCTAATTTTTATTTTTAGATCCCCTGCACTGCCTTTTTGAAAATGTATCTATTTTTTTTTTGAGTCACCAGACACACATTATCTCTCATAATATAATATTCATAGTACTAAGGTGTCCACAGTGAGGGAGAGTATTAGCTTTAGAAGTGGGACACTGTAAACCAATAAATATCCAGTTTCTTGGAATGAGGACCTGCTTTCAGAAACTGTTCCTGCTTTTCTGAGACCTAAGATATGACGTGTGATCCTCAAATTCCAGCTCACATTCCACCTTATGTCTGGAATTCTCTGATAAAAGCCAGGTGAAAAGCACATCACCAGAAAATGTTGCTGTTTGAGCGTTGGATAAACTTTACCTAGCCTGCTCCAAAGGACAATTACTGAGTGGAAATCAGTGGAAAAGAGGAGTTTCCATCCTAGGAGACACATATATGCAACAAGGAGGCAATTTGAGGTAATTTTTCCAGTTACTGAGTATAGAGCCAATGAATGTGTGGACAGATCCTGCTGCTGATACAAGCTGCTAATTAAGCTCAATTGGCATGGAAAAGGAAAGGGTTATGATATATAAAATTTGCTCTGGGAAACCTGCTTAAATGAAAAAGCTAAGTACCTAAGGAACAGGATGTAGTGGAATAAGCAAACATGAGGAAGAAATAATTTGCTTTTAGTAATTATTTGCAAGTGGCATATATAAGGTTCATGTATCAGGTATAGTTCCCAGGAAGGTTAAACTATTGACATTGACCTCATTTCTGTCTATTTTAAGTCCAGTTCACACCATTTTGCACTGCACTTCAGTATTCAAGGGCAGTATAAGTATTTATACAAACTGAAAATTGTATTGCCTGAAATTTGAATAAGAAAAGACACTCAGCAAGCATGTGACTGTGTCTAATGCTTTCCACAGAATTAGTTACACAAATACAGCGACAAATGTAAGATCCTTGTTTGAGAAAACATTACTGGGAGCACACAAAACAAAATTATAATTTCCAGTGATGCTCAAATTAGTTTCTTGCATAGCCATCATTTACAAGTTGGCAGAAATAGTCTTACAAGTAGTATTTCAAGATGATTTGGAACAGCCTGGTTTCTTTTTTAAAGGAATCTCTGACAGTAATTACGACACAAGCATGTAGTAATTATTATTGCACGCTGTTAAACTTTGTGAGATGGCTCTTATTTATTTCAGGAAATAGATGTAGCTCCTTTGTCTGCCCCTCTGTCAGTTTGTCCCTCAAGCTAACAGGAAATGAAAGGAAGATTCACCTGAAGTCTTCCTTCAGATGACATCAGTTTGAATTTATAAACCACCCGTTCCTGGGTTCTGCATCCAAATAAGGATTAGGAATGTCCCAAACCTCTGCTTTAGCCATTGGTATTCTGATTCATGTTCTTGGTCTATTCAGATTTTTTTTCCAACTGAAGTCCTACCTTTTTGACTCTTGGCTAGGAAAGGCACATACCCTTATAAGGTTCTCCTGACTTTTGTTGCTCCATTGTATTGCTCTGCAGATAAACCTCTCCACTTGATTTCCTTCACTGCACACACTTGTGGGGAGCCACATGTGTGACAGGGAGCATGTTTTGTCCTTGTAGCCATTCTTCAGCAAATTCCAACAGCAAAGAGAGGATGAATCAGTACATAAAGGACCAATCCAAGGCACTTGTTATTCTATAAGCAACCTTAGAAAAAAAAGCCACTCGAGCTTAATTATCTCCTTTTAAAATTATTGCTTATGAGGAAAAAGAATCATGAAGAGAAAAGGTCAGGATTTCTCTCGTTGACATAGGGAGACCATTAAACACTTCCTGCAGTTCCCAAATATTTTGCAAGAACCCCTGTTGCGAGCTGAAAATTTCTGAATCATCACAATTTCAAGTCTGTGGTTTTTGTTAGGTCACAGCAAAATTCACTTCAAGGCTGCTGAGGCTCTACTGCACAGTGCTTCATTCAGTGCTGAGTGTCTCATCCAGGAATCCGGAACATCGCTCTTGAAATGAAATCCATTCCTTCTGCCCGTTAGCTGCAGCTTCAGGGAGACGTAACTTTATGCCAGCTCTCAGCACAGGAATGAATTTCATCGGGTATAAATGCTCCCTGACAGGACATTAATTGCATCTTTGGCACTCTCACTGGAAATTCCTCCTCTTCTCCCTCCTCCCTAGTCCTTCCCAACGAGTTGCTCAGTGTCATGAACACAAAAGAACGCATTTCCTTTCTCTAGCTGTCCGTGGATTAGGATATTTAGTTTGGTCTACCCAAATTGTTGTAGTTTGCCAGTGATGAGAAGTTTGCAGCTCTTGTTTTGCGTTAGAGTCTGCAGTACTGTCAGCCCCAGGCGTTTAACCCTCGTGAGCCACTCCTTGCAAAATCAGAGGAGAAGCTTTGGAGGGCAAGGGGGAGGAGATTTCCATTCTTTCCCAGGTAGAGGAGTTCTCCTGAGGCTTTCAGGTTGTTTGTTGTCCTGACTTTCAGTGAAGTGTTTACATCACATATTAGTGATTTAAGAACAGAAACTGAGATCCTGACATGCTTCCTGTTGTCCAAAACATCAACAAAAATGAGAACTCTCATTAGACCCACAACAATAGGAATTGGCAGGCAAGTGACATGGGACAGTCCCGCATTCCCAGTGAATCTTCTGGATGGGCAGCACCAGCTTCAAAGTGCTGAAAACCTGTTCTCCATCACATTTTGAGATGTTTGGCAGAAACTTTCACAGATGCCTGAATCCTACCCATGTTGCCCTAAATCCTTTAGACGCCCCATCCTGATGCCCCTACAGGGAGTTCTGCAGCACTTCTGGGAACTCTCAGGCCAGCTCTGGAAGTCTGAGTCGGCATTTCAGGATGTGTCACAAGCCCCGCTGATTGGGACTGTGGGACCTGGCTTGGTGTCCCATACCAAGCACAGTAAGGCTAACTCTTGAAAAGCGTTATTTTAGGCAGAGTTGGAACGATTTTGTCTTGAGGGCTGTTCCATCTCCCACATGATGTCTGCCCTGCTCACATTCTGTTGGCTGTTTTTATTTAGTCATTACGGGTTTCTAACAATAATTTGACTTTTGACTAATAAAGGGTTTTCTTCTTTTAATGAAAGGGCAACAGTCAGTTATGTTCATTTTGTTAGGATCACTTGCATCTCCCTCAAAGCCCAGAAACAGAGATGAAACCCTCCCTTTTTCCACAGCACTTTTAGAAGTACTAAAGTGAAGTGAAATACGGTGATATCACCACCAGCAGCATGAGGTGAACTTGGCCACAAACCCTGGTATTCTCTCCCAGTGAATATTGCAAACCACACTGAGTCTTGTTTGGTTTTAGGCAGGCCTGGTTCATCCAGAAATAAATGCTAGAGCTGGGTTGAGCTTGGCTTGCTGTGAGGAAGTTCAATACACTGAGCAAGCAAACAGCCACATATTATGATGATTATAGGGAAGTGCATACGGGGTTGAAATTGAGAGTCACAAAGGGCTGAACTGATCCAGGAGCATCCAGAATGGAAATGTTTTGGCTCCAAGCTGCAGTTTGTCCCGTTTCTTTCGTACCCCTTCCACCCAGCATGACATGGCGCCAAGGAGTGTGGATAGTTTTTTGCTGCCAGTTTTGAGGGGGTTTTCTTTTTTCATGTTTTCTTCTTTTACTGTAAGTAATCTGATTTTTTGGCTGCATTCTCAGAGATGAGAGAAGCTCTCACTTTCACTTGTTTTTTCCGCCCTGCCCAGAAGTTCTCATTGGCCTCCTGCTCTATACTTTCCAGCTTCTGGGGTAGAACTTGAGTCTTCTCCCTGTCTTCATTCTCACTTTCTTCTTCTTGCTTTCCCACCCTCTGCCTTCCGGTAGTCCAGGCCAGCAAGATGTTCCTTGGTTTCTGCTGTATTTATTTTAACTTGGCTGTTTCTATGGCCCAGCAATAGTGTCACTTCTCCTGTGGGACTCTCGCAACTCTTTCTCTTCTGTGGATGGGAATCCAGCCCAGAGAGAGGCCCAGAATAAGGCAGAAGGGCTGTTTCTGACTTATTCAAACCCTCTGTGGAGGCTGAGCTTCTAGCAAGAAATTCTAATAAAGCAGGCTGGAGTTTCATTCTGTGTCAATCTGTCAACTCATAATTAGTCTGAAGCCAGGGCTTCTTACAGGTATGATTGCTCTCTGGAGAGCTTTGCCAAGGGACAGTTTTGGTTCTTTATAGGCATCAGTACTGAAATTATTTTTATCCTCCCATCACTTCCATTGGAAACCTCTAATAAGAATCAATCTGGCAAATGGAGCTGCCTTAGTCCTAATGTCTTATTGCTTAACTGTTTCTGAGGTGGCTTTTTATTACCTTCTAGATGTGCTTAAATTCATTTTGGTGGAAAGCTGGGCCTTATGGCAAAGGACTTCCTATACTGACTCAGAAAATTTCTGCTCTGTCATTAATTCTTTGAATTCCTTCTTTACTTTTAACTGCTGAATATAGTGGATTACACTTTTTTTTTCCTGGCACTCAAAACTGATAATAGTCTGCATATGTTTTTAGATTCTGGTCCTTGTTCTGGTTTTGGGGTTTCTTTGCATCTTGCACTGACTTGAAGGTCATTATTTTCAGTTTGTAGTGAGCTACCTATCCATGAAATCATACAGAAATCATATAATCATTCCAACAGCTGCCACTCCCTTCATTCTCCTTTCAGACAGTATTTATAGAGTTTGCAGTGTCCTCACTCTTGAGATGATGAATTACTGTAGTAACAATAAGTGTGCATGATTTTCATGAGCCATTTTACATAATTCTTTCTGCCATCTACCCTGATAGAGCCACACTAAAGGAGCTTGTGTGGAAATACAATCTTTATCACCGATAGGATTCATCCATGGCGTCTGTGGGACTGGCTTAGCTGGAGATGCTGCAAGAGGTTTTCCACTGGGACATCACAAGTGAAAACAAGTCAGTTTGCCTGGAACAAGGAGCCATGCCCATATTCCAGGAATCTGTTTCACTACTTTCAAATGCTGACACACTGATTTAAAGCATCAAAGTGTTTTGCAGGAAAGCTGGTGATTCAGACACATCTCTTCTCTTGCAGAATTCTCCTCTCAAGACCAGCCAGCACTTTTGAGTGCTGGGCAGAGGCATGGCTTCACAGTTTGGCTACACTTTATTGGCTACATTTTCCTGTAATGGCATGGGAGCAGTGGCCAGGCAGGTACTTAGGCATGTAATGGATGGAAAACAAAATCTCTTACCTTACAATAAGGTGGTTGCAATCCAGCCCCTTGAACTAAGCAAAAAAATTCACATTTTTTCTTAAAAGGAGCACAATTCCAGCTTGTTAGCAGGATGATCTAGAGTAATGATTATCATTTCCATAGATATGGAAACAAAGGGGAAAAAAAAGCTGTTTTAAAGAAAAAAAAAAAAGCTGAATAGTTTGACACTGTCTGAAGAGGAACGTTTCTCTTTATGTTGTCCAGGACAGCTTCTGGCAACACCAAAAAAGCTGAACATCATTCTTAAGTGAAGTAGGAAGTGTTTCAAAGATGCATCATATCTTGTGGTCATATGCTAAAAACAAATATCCCAAAGCTCTTGATGATGCATCTGGTGTTTGTACTGATTGAATATGTCCCAAGCCAGCTATATTTATTGGAGGCACATTTTTGCTTAGCCAGGTCATGCAGAAATTGAAGTAAACATTACCTAAATACGTATCATCAGACTGGGGTATTAATCTGGCAGGATTAGTATAAACCCACTTGCTGTCCATTCCACATCTGAAAGATTTATAGGGGAAGGTAGAAGCTTCAGAGTCTGGAGATATACATTGCTTCTGCATCTGATTATTGTCTCCAGATTTATATGCAATGTGGAAAGAGGTCATAGCTCACTTTCCAGGAACAACATTCACATTTTCCATAGAGTGCGTTAGTATAAAGTGAAGATTACATGCTCATAAAATGCAGGGAAAGTTTTGACAGAAGGTCTCTTAAATTAATTTACAGTCAAAAATGTCATGTGTAGCATTGAAAATTAGTTCTACACAAAGAATTTATCTCCTGGCGGACTCTTGCTTCTCCCTTTTTTTCAAATTTTGTTTCAGTGGTGCACAGGGACATGGAAATGGAAGGCTGCAAAGGGCCTGTATAAGTCTCGTTTCTTTAGAAAAAACTTTCCTGAAATATAAATTTTAAAAATTACTCTTTTTCCTCTATCAAATAAAACATCCTGAGACATTTCTTATAAGGAAGACAAAGTAAGGAAGAAAGACACACACCTTTGATAGGAATTTTTATAGAAGATGGAAGCATCTGCACATGGGAAAGAAATCTTTAAGACAACAGAATTCTAAGGATCATAGAAAAAATCAGTGTTGTTGTAAGATGACTGTGTTAGAGCTTTGGGCTCTGGAGCACTGGTGTTTAAGCCTCTCTGAAATGCAGGGTGCTCAGGCTGGCCTAAGGACATCTACCTCCCATGTGTTTATGAGCTAAGATTGTCTGACAGGCCAGGTCCCAGAGACTTGTGAGCCTGAATCTCATTGGAAGACAGTCAGTTCTGGTGTCCTAGTGCCTGAGTCAATACTGCCCTGTCATTTCTGCCCCTGGCTGCTGTAGAAACAGTGTCTGATAGAAACCTTGCCAATGGGAAGCAGATCAGCTTCAGGGGGAAACACAGGCCAGAGGCAGCTCAATCACCAAATTCCTTGCTGTTGTTGGCTCTCAGCTTGGAGATCTGCGAGGGTTTGCAGCTGAAAGGCTCACATTCTGACCCTGCAAAGACCAATGAAAGTGTGTAGCTTTCCTTGTTGCAGTTATTCCACTATTTGATTTACCTCAGGTGTCACCTGAATAAAGGCAGGCACGTGCTTTGTCTATGCAGAGCTCTCTGCACCTCTGCAAGCAGCGTTTAGATACCTTGGTGTCCTCAGCCTTGCCACTGGGAAAGTCTGTATGAATAAATTGCATGACAGGCTCATAAATTACAGGTAGAGTAGAGCAAATCTTGGCAGCAGATCACAGCTGCTGTGGCAGACACATGAGGAGAGAAGCAAAGGAAGACTAATATTTAAGAGGAAGGCAAAAATTTTACCACTAGACTTTGTTCCATTGAAATGAGACCATTTCTGACCTTGGTTTCTTTGGGAGCAGACTCAGTCTCCTAATTTCTGTTTAATGTTTTTCTTTTTGTGTCAACTCTCAGGGAAGGATTGCTTTAAGACCATTAGAAATGGGTCTGTTTTTATAGAAAAGCCAAACTTAAAACCATAAAGTGCCACTGATTTTGAAGCAGGCCAGAGCAATCTCACAAAAGCATACACACTGTCCATGCCCATCTCCAAATCCATGGACTGCAGCTATATCCCTAAATTTGTGTATCAGCCTTCACAGGATGTGGGTCTAAATATTCTTTCCACGTCCAGTGTCCTTCACAAACTCTAAGCACCGTTACTGTGTAAAATTAATTTTTTTTCTTTGAAGTCTCATATGCTTATAAAGTTCTTATAAGTGTGTTTGAAAACTGTGGTGTGACTTTAAGATACGCTTGGAAAACCTTCAAACAATTACAAATATGCACACCAAAAAATCTGTGCTTGGATGAGGTAATCCACAAGAGGGTTTCCAGTTGGCCTTTTGAAAACCAAGTATTTTATATATAAATGTCAATGTTAATTAAAAATCAACAGAGAACAGGAAATAAAAACCCGTAATGCTGTATTGGTTATGATCTGAATACACTGATTAGGTATTTCTTAGAGTTTATTCCTGCTCTTGGAAGCAGTCAAGCTTTTTAAAAAAACAAATAGATATGCACCCACTGGAGGATGCAGCCCACCAGATGATTTCATACTGAAATGAACACGTGGAGAAGAATTTTGAAAGACATTGTGGGTCCTTGCTCAGTGCCTGGTTATTAATGAAAATGGAGCGTCCCAATCCTTTTTGCATCTGGAAAAATCCCTCCCATGATTTAAGCATATTGGCCCTGGAGAGCTGTGTAGGTTCATCCCATGAATCAGTGAGACCTCATGAGTTAATATTTGTGTGCTTATGCTCTTAGTTGGCTTTTATAAGTGGTACTAAATGGCCTTTTAGATACACAAAATGTGCCTTCCAACACTGCTGCTTACAGCCAAGCTGCAGGAGGAAAGAGGAAATGGCCTGAGCTTAATCCATGCTCAGGACAATCTTAAAATGATTAATTTGCGGTTGTCCTCGAGTGCCACACAGCAGGTTTCAGTGCTACTGAGTTCTTCCAGAAATCTGTTTATTTATTGGTGCTGCATACATTACTGCCTTTTTTTTAGGGATGGCACCAGGCACACTTACGCCTTGCTGGTGGGGCACACACTTGGAAAAATTTGCAATTTTAAATCAAGGGTCATACAGAGATAAAATTAATTTTCAAACTATGCCCCATAGTGTGTCCAGTCCACCATTTATTTTTACATAGTGCACACTGCAGACATGCCTCAGCTAAGGGTGGCTGCTTACATCTTTAAGTCCTTTCAGGTGAAATTCTCTCCTAAATGATAGAATATAAATAAACTGAACTACATTTACCTCCATGGAAGGTAACACTTTCTGGTGTTCAAATGCCATGCTGGATGTCAGTTACCAGTTTGCTTTGCCTTATTGAAAGAAGAAGAAGAAGAAGAAACTTCCTTTACAAAACTGGTTTTTAAAACTGATTTTAAATCCAAGCACAACTTCAGAGTGTTGTGACCTGGGAATTTTAAATTTAGATTCCATTCAAATGTGCATTCATGTATCTACTAAACATAAATGAACAAATTACATAATGTGTATGGAGTGGGAACTAGAAGACATGGCCTTGTTAAACTGATGCCAGAAGAGCCAACACCAGGGAGATCATCACAAACATCATCTGTGAGTGATGACTTCCCAAAAATAAAGGGTTTTTTTTGTAGGGAAAAGGCTCAACAAATGTCTGAAACTGTCTGGAAAGGACCACAAATCAATCTTCAGTCTTTCCTGCTGCAAAGGAATCTGAATGAAGCTGCTAGCAACTGCTGAACCCTGCAAAGAAGAAAGGAAGCTTTTCACCTGTCACCATTTGCAAGTTGCCAGAGGCAATGGAAGTATAAATATAATAACTCACTGCAGTAGCAATGGCTTTGCAGTGAACTGCACCATCACCCTAAAGCCCTGTGTTAGATTATAAGGGTATGCTGTGCATGATGAATGCTTCTGGTTTAAAATATTCCAGGGAGAACATTTTTTATCTCCCCCCTCCTCAACTTCTACCAACTGTGTTTGCATCTAATAAAGTCCAGATGCTTCTTGAAATAAAATTGTTGCTACATTGGACCACAAAACTTCTTTTAAAATTAAGGTTGTGACATTTTTAGCAGATGCTCCCTTTTGCTGCAGTGGGCTCAGAGCAGGAGGCAGTAACACAGGCAGAAGGTGTTAATTTTATCTGCTAACAGTGGTGTTATTGCTCTGTGGTGCTCTGGTGGACAAGTTCTAATATGGCTTGGATCTAATATCCAAGATCTTGGAAAAATTTGCCTGAGAACAAGTCGGATTTCTCCTAATCTGGTGTATACTTACCTCTCTGCACCTACACAACATCTGAAAAATACTCTTTTCTGTCTCAATGACCAGAGGAATAAAGCAGCAGCATGCACATGGAAATCTGGAGGTACACTTTCTAAGGAAGAAATTTAGGATGTTATGTCAAAGAAGGCTATGAGCCATCATTGTAATGGTTTGCAACACGTTTATGGCAGAGGGCCAAACCAGACAAAAAGTGAATTTATAGTGGGTCTATTATGTCTACAGTAATAACCATCTTTTATGCTGATGTGACAGCCTGTTTTCACACTGCTTAAAAGACCAAAGGTTTTTATTGGCAAATCTTGGCTTGCACATCTCTGTCTTAATCATCTCTCCTACCACTACGGTGAAATACCTTGACTCCTTCTGTGTTTTGTGTTTTCAGCCATCCCTGTCCCATTCTTCCAGGAATCCTCCCTTGACCACACCTCTGTTATTGTGCAGATTTTCCCTTATCCAACTTGCAGCATTAAGAAATATGTTTCCTTTTTAAAAAGAACTGAAATACTTGGACTGCAAGGACTCTTCCCCCTGTGTTCCACAGGAATTCACTTGTGGCCAGATGCTTCTGAAAGGCTGCTGCCCTTTCTGAAGTAGATGCATCTCAGAGAATCACAGGTCACTTTCCTCTAGGGTCAGGTGCTACATAGTTAGCATGATGCTAACTATGCTCTTTTCAACTTCTGAAATTCTTTTCAAATTCAATTTTAAGTCCTTTTCAAGTCAGCAAAATTTGGCAGTTCTCCCCTTTGAAAAACTGAAAGTTAACAGGGAGAAAAACAGTTTTTAGGTCCATTTTTGTAGGGAAAAAAAAGCCTTACAAACAAAATAAATGTATCATTTATGTAAAGAAAATAGAGAAGTGTTTCAATTTAAATGGCAATTTTAGCAAAAACAGATATCCATTACCATTTCTAGGTATCCTGATACTTGGAAAACAATACTGAGGGGACTCAGGGAGGAAAGATGTCAATGCAAGGATTGTTTCCTATAGAGGGCTATAAACACAGCTATTTTGGATGTTGTAAGTGGAAATGACATAATGTACAACAAATGAAAGAAAAAATGGAGGTCTCTACTCTGCAGATCCTGATGTCTGCTATTGGATCTGTGTGCATGCAAATACACACTGGTTTGTTTTCAAGGTAGAAAGAACATTCAATGTCCCAAGTGTATTTACATTTCTAAAACAATCCCCCTTGGGAACAAATACAGAAGACAAATTAAGTTTTCAAAATAAGCCCTCTGCATTTCAGAAAACAACATACTATTTTTCAAGAACTGTCATTTCTGTCTCCAGTTTTATATATGTTCAGCTTTACTGGTGAAAGGATGGACATGAGTCCTTTGAATTTCACTGAAGGTTTTTGACCTTCAGTTTAACAGCAAACATGCTGGGATTCAAAGTTTGAGATCTGGACTACTTTCACGTCTGGTGCAGACCTCCTTCAGTTCTTAGAAGTTCAAGACTTCAGCTATTAATCTTGACTGCAGACAGGAATTGCATGTAGACCTGGTTAGAGCAGGTGCTTTTAGTCATTGTAAAGTAAAGTTAGAGGATCCAAAAAATCACATGCTCCAATCTGGGGTTCAAACAACCAGAGATGTAAAGTGGTCCAGAAGATGTTGGCTTAACCTTGACTTGAGCACCTCCTGTGGAGGAGATGGCTTCTGTAATCAAGGCTGCACTTTGGTACTGCAGAAAATTTTTCCTAAACCACTACAGATAGAAACTGTGCTAAATTATCCTCCCTGTGGGTGTTCTCCAACCTCAGAGTGAAATATCTTGATTTCCTTCCTTCCTTCCTTCCTTCCTTCNGATAAAAACTCACTTTCATATCTGATCATCTTTTATTCCTTTCCTACTGCTCCGTTCTTTACAATTTGTCCCTACACAACTTGTTGAAAGGCTTCAGAACAACAGGAGTGGCATGACAGCTGATCAGGCAGAGGATGGGAATCAGCCTCTCAATCGTGCCTACAGTATTCTACTGCTTTTCTCCCTTCCTACAGCCCAAAGTGAGAATTCTGATTTTTGGCAACAGCATCTCATTGATTTTTATAGTCTGAAGTTTTCCTTATCCCTTAATTCTTTGCCTGAGTTCTGCTGCTGAACCACATAAGCTCCCTTTATCACTGAATGTTCTCCACTTGTCTCTATCAGATGTCAAGTTATTGATTCAGAGGTGATATCAAGGTCATTTGAGATTCTGACACTCTCCTTGAGAGTTCTCCTTGAGAATTATTGGAAATTTTGGTGACTTTTGGCCAGACAAAAATGTCCTAGTTATGTTCTATTCATTCTTGACAGCTGTACCAGGGAACCATGTTTTAATGGGAATAATTTGAATTTTTAACTTAATGTTGGTCTCTGGAAAAAGAACATTCAAGACTGAAGAAATTCTAAACACTGTCAGATTTAATGCAATCCTTATCCTACCCTATCTTTTCTTTCTCTTGATTTCTGAAAGAGATCAAAGGGGTGATTTATTCCTAGTCTTTTAAAGTGAGAGCTAGCAGTTATTTTCAGTGTGCTAATAATGTGCAGCAGCAAAGCAGAGATGGAAACTGGACTATGTGCAAATGTTTTCTTTTTTTCCCCATGCATTCTGATTACTCTCTGTGGACATAGCATCCCACTAAATATGTAAAGTTTACATACAGAGCAACAGACAGAACAAGTTTCAACAAGAATTCCTTTCTTTCTGGCTGAAGTGTATAAACCCAGCAACTGTGCTCCCAACACAAGCTGCAGTTTACGTGCCTCCTGTACATGTGTTTGTGTATATGTGGGGCTTTTCAAAACAAACTGGGCTGAATCACATTGGAAGAGCTTCACAGGCTGTGTCGTGTGCCAAGCCTGGAACAGCAGACTCACACCAAAACCTCTTGCCTGCAGGCAGGTAGGGACAGCAATTGTTTTCTCACTTGCATGAATCAGGAGAGGGTTTTCCCTTCACTTTATAGTCCCATAGGGTGATGCTTCTCCTGATGGGCATGTTCTCATGCAGCCAGGCTGCCTCCAGGGGTGCATCCTCCACCCTCTGACCCACCCCAGCCACCTTCAGCCATGAGATCCTCACTCCTGTTCCCTTCTCTGCAGCCACACTCATCCTGCCTATCTCACCATCCTGCACTTCCACATCATTTTGTATCCCGACTTTTAATCATGGTAGATGGGCCAGATTTTCTACAGACCTCTGAGAGACTGAAAAAGTGTCTCTCACTCCTGCAGTCAGCTGAAGGATTTGTGAAAGCTTAAGATGACTGACAGCATTTTGAGCTGCACTGAGGTGTTGGTGGAGGGATTACAGCATGTAAAACGATGCACAATTATACATCCAGGGTATTTATTGGATCTAAGCTCATAGAAGATGATTGTCCTCTACATTTTTGAGGGTTATTTTGACTAAACCATTATGTACTGGCCTAAATCCAATCTCTGGAGGAGAAGATTAGCAGGACTATTATGCCATCTTGCCTAATACCTCTCAAGATTTATTCCCATTGGCAGCTATAAAAAAATATTTTGTAATCTCCTCCAGGTTACAGACATATTAGCAGACACACCTCCCTCATATCAGGATCACCATTTCCTTCAGGGCTGATGGATGATACTGTAGGAGCAAAGATAAACTTGGCCCTTGGTGTATCATGAGTCTGATTTCAAAAGCAGTGGGTTTTTGCATCAAGATTAAATGCATCAGCTTGCAATTTTAGGAGACATTTATTTAGGGAATCCATGCTCTGGCTGTCCTGAGCACATGAAACCCTCAAGAGAGGCTCCACAGCCAGACTGCTGCTGCCCTAATTAATTCTCTTGCGCATTGGCATTTACAAGCAATAATTTGACTCTCTCTGTTTTATTAAAACACATATTGTAAAGTGCTCAGCTAAGGAGGAAATTAAAATTTCCTTTCACACCCAAGACTTTCCTGGTAATGCAAATACCTTGATGTTCCAGCAGCCAGCATGTTGTGTAGACAAAGCAAGGCAAACCAGTCAGAGACAGATTTCATGGAGAGAATGACCAAGGGTGTTTGTGGAGGCATGAACTCTTCTGCTGCAGAGCTGGGGCAAGAGGCAGGAACTAAAATAACCTGACCAGATCTTCAGCTGGTGCAGTTGGGAGTCATTTAATTCATTCCAGAGGAGCTACTCTCCCTGAAACAGAGTGGGTGGAAACCTCAGAAAGGCTTGCCCCGAGGACCTCACTATTCATAAGATGTCTCTTACAGAGCTTTGTTCTTACCATAGGCAGCTCTGAAAGAGGCTTCAAATGAAGTGGTCAGCAGAGAGGCCAAGGGTACAGCTACTCCAGCTGTTCCAAAGCTAGGATGGGAGAAGTGCTCCACCCTGCAAGGTCCTGAAGTGCTGTTATTTATTCATGAGGATGATTATTCACTAGAATAATCACTCTATTCAAGAAAACACTTATTCAAGGGAAAGAATCACTCTGGAGAAAGTAGGATCAGGAGGAATGAAGCAGCATATCCATGCACCATCCCTGCAGAGCAGCATTTACAGGAACAAGAGGGGAACTTCTTCTGGTTGAAACCACAAGTGAAATTATAAGCAGGCAAAATCCCATTTGAAACTAAGCCAGGGCTGTGGGCTTTCACTCCTACGCTTGTGGCAAATGGGATGGAGTTTTTAATGATGAGATACAGTTGATGTAGAGTGGTGCCTCCTGAGAGAAGCAGGAAGATCCCCTTAAATTGATTTTTTTACTTTCTTAGTGCAATTTATCCTGTGCCCTTGTCATTAGGTGACATCAAAAGTGCTGGGCAATGACCTGTGTGTCTCTTAGGAATCTGAATTATTTCTTTTTTCTTAACTTAATAGCTATTACTTCGAATTCTTTCATGACCCAAGGTGTTGAGTGCACTCCTGGGTGAGAATCTGTGGGACTCAAATGTCATTATGAAATATTTTGTTGTTGGAAGGTACTGTATCCTCAAAGTCAGAACTTTGGAAATGTAAGCAAAATGTCCACAAAATTCCCAAACAATCAGATCCAGCAATTCGATAATATCAAATATCCCGAAAAAAGCAGAAAATCTGATTTTAAAAATTTATGCTAATTTAAAAAATTTAAAGAAAAATTTTTAAACCTGGTATGAAAGTCAGATTTCTTCTGTTTTGATCAGAATCTTGAAAAGAAATATTCTGATTTGATTTGGAGTGAAAATAAATGCTGAAAATGCAGAGCTTTTGAAATGTCTTGGGTGTGAGTCTGCTCTGATTGGAAAGTCAGATTGCTGGTTTATTACCTCAAACACAGGTCTGTACTGAGCCTTGGTGACACATAAGAAATTCCAATGAGTTAGGGCTAACTTTCTGCACAGGTATGTCCCTGAATCTGTTAAATGCTGCTTCTGTGTTACAAGCTCAGGGAGGCCACCAAAAAAAAGCAACTTCTATTTTTTCAGGCTCTTTCAAATGGTGGAAACGTGAGATCTCTGGCTTTTTTTTTTTGCCTTGCTCTATTAAATAGGATTGTAACATTTAGGATGGGCCTGCTTCCCTTGAAATCCCATAGCTGTGTGGGGTTGATCAGCTCCTGATGGATTTCCTGCATGGTTGGACTTCTGTCCCACTTGCTTGCCACAACCTGCTGTATTCCCTGCTTAGGGAAGCAGCTGGCAATTCAGGAGGGGGCTGATTCAAAAAATAAGGATGGAATGTGCTCTGAGCTGGGGTGCTGGGAATGGTGGTTTGGATCGAAGGGAGAACAGCTTTACCTTCTTAATCATCCCGTGTTTGCTTAATTATCCCCAAGTATGTTTTTCATTGCCCTGCCCCCCTCTGAGAATGTGAGGCAGGCTTGTTGGGAGCATTAGGAAGTATGAAAGGTGAATTTCCCCTAATTTAAGCGATTTCCGAGTCGCACACGCTCCCTTCAGAACACAGCTGCTTTCACTGCTGCTTTTTGTTTGCTTTTCTTTCAGCAGCCTTGCCTTTCTTTGGCCTGTTTTTCCATCTTCTCCTCCTCCTCCTCCTCTTCTGAGTCATATGTTGACACAACTCAGTGTTGGTCCCAGTTGTTAGAGCAGGGCATTGTTGCTGCATATAGGTCCAAAGCAGGGTTATTTTCATGCTTGCCATGTGGATACCAAAATTCCCTTCACTTCTATTTCTTCAAAGTCGGCCATTCAGTGTCAAGAAGTTCAGCTGGTGCCAGTTCACTTTCAGCTCTGTCTGGTGGGCACCATTTGGAGTTGATGAAGACCAGAAGGGTGTTTTCCAAAATGTCCTCTCTCTCTCATTGCTGTGGGAATGCCAAGAGTTTCCAGGAACACGCTGGTGTGGAATCCCCTGCCCTGATGGCTGGTTGTAAATGGTGATGAAAGGCAGCTGAGAACAGGGACTGTGTTGTGGCATGACCAAGGTCATGTCACCGTGACACTGATTCCCATCTCAGGATAGCCCAGCTGGCAATCCTGTCTGTGGACCTACTGATTTTGGAAAATCTTGGGTTCTGTGACCACAGGAGTGCTGCTTTCTTGGGCCACTCTGTGTCCTGGGATAGCCTCTGGTCAATTCCTTCCTGCTGCCTTTCTTTTTTCCTTATTGATACCAAAATTCACTGGTGAGAGACCAGCCTGATGGGTTTACAAAGCAGCACTCCAGACTTTGGATAAAAATAGTTTTAAATTAAAAACACTTCTTAAGTGGCAAAGATCTATTCTTCCTGAAGGAAAATAACAGACTAGGGAGTTGTTGCACTGAACATTTAACTGGTGTCAGGGGAATAAGTGTGCTGTTCCCACTCCCTCTCCTACAACTCTTCAGGGCCTGGATTTTCTTTTCCTCTGCCTCTTGCCTTCCAAGCTGAAGCAGTAAATAGTACAAGGCAAGGACTGTCTTGCAGTTTGTTTTACAAAACATCATGCTTTAGGGTTCTTGGTCATCATTTTAGGCCTCATGGTGCTAGAGTAAGATATAAAAAACCATTGCTGTCTCAGATACTGTGTTTAATGGAGCTTTTGTCTCCTTTAATGATGTGCTTTGTTTTTAGAAGGATTTCTTGCCTTTCTACTCTACTATTATTCTTTCCTCTGTGCTCTTCCTTCTCTGGGTGATGCCTTGTTGCTCTTCATTGTGCTCAGAAGACATTGTAAAACGAGCATGGGTTGTGCTCGCTGAAATAAAAACATGAATCTGCATTTATTTTTTAAGAGAAACTGGGAGCCATAGTTTCAGCTCTGAAGAGGCTGATTTTGCTTTAATTGGCTTTGTGACCCCTTTTCTTTGTTTTCTCCAAACATCTGTCTGACCATTTTTATTTGCAACAGTTATAAAACTGGAAAAGAGCATGTCTGAAAAATGGAAAGGAAAAAGCGTGACACCCTCTGAAAGCATTTGCTCAGCTGTTTTGGAAGTTCTTTGTGGGTGTTGGAGTGTTTTAATCATTCAGTAAAAACAATGCCATGTAATTTAGCAGTTCAGAGGCCATTTACACAGCCTACTCAGTATTCTGGGGCTGGAATACATTCAGCTGATCTTGACCACCAAAGGTCTACTTAATGCCTCCAAAACTGGCTTTGTGAAGTTGGGTGATTCCATTAAAATGATTTTTAAGTGGAGTCCTTGCTGACAAGCAACTTGCACTCAGAAATATTGTCTCATATAACAGTTTTCCCCTCTGTGGGTCTTTCTAAGAGCATGTTGTAAAATGCTTTACCTTCCTTTCTTACATAGCCTGATGTAAAAAAAAGAGTTGGTTGTAGAGGAAGTGATTCAGCAACAGGAGGAAGGATCCTGAAGAGATGGACCCACACAAATGAAATAATAATCCCTACTGGGGTGAATTAGGCAGAGCAGAATTACAAGTGAAAGCAATACAGTGCAATATCTGGTGGACCAAGATAACATAAAATCAGAGAGGTAGCATGAGGTGAGTACACTGGAGAGCTTAAAACTCCAGGGAGTGACTCTTAATTGAATTAAATGCTGGATGAATGGATAGAGGTATAAAACCAGTCAATATGTCTGAAAATGGGGGAGATTTACCTCATTTCCTGCAGTAAGACATTGTTCTGTTCATGGCTTTGGGAACCCTAGAAGTTTCTGAGAACAAGGATTTGGGAATTTGCCTTTTCTATGGCAAAAATCATTGCAAAAAGCAGGGTCAAGATAGGATAAAAGCTAAACACTTTCCACGATGGAAGGGAAAAAAGCCCAGGCAATAACATTTTGCTTTCCAACCATAGGACATTAAGCAGAGTGCTTAATTAGGCAGCTAGTGATTAATAGCAGTAGGTTTTATTAGAAAAAGAGTGAAGCAATCATGGAAAAGACAGAGTTTCTCATTCTTTATAGAGAAACATCACTCAGATACGAAAGGCAGAATTGGTAGCAGAGAGAAAAAAAGGAGAAAGATTTGTAGGAAATTTTGTTGAGACAAATGGGTGGTGAGTCCAGCACTGAAGAAAGTCTTGTTCTATAACTGACACAGCAGCTAGTATTAGATAGCTGCTTGTGAAACACTGCTGCCTTGGAAACCTCATCACAAATGTCTCTTGAGCAACAGGAAACCAGCAGATAAATCTTTGCAATATTTATTTTTTAATTCAATAATACAAGGGGTGATCTGCCTTTATAGCACGCCTGTATTTAATATATTAAAGAAGTGGTCATGCTCTCAGCAGATGTTTCCCATGCCTCCCACTTCCTAAGATAAAACATTATATTATCTGTCTATGCATCCATACAATAATGCTAAAACATAGCACATTTCCCATTTCAGCCTCCTTGTCATAAATTCTGCTCTCAGCTTCAGCCTTGCTTTGAGTCTTGCTACTTGCAAGCAGTCATTTAAAGAGGGAGTCATATCCCTAGAAAAGATGAGGTTGGTTTACAGATCATGAAATCTTTTGAGCTGTGTCGCCTACACTTTGTTTCCTTAGGTGATTATCCTCCTCTCCCCTCAACTTCTGAACTTGCTGACTAAAGCCAGCCAATTGCACCAGAAGGTCAGAAATGTCAAGGATAATTTTGTCACTGTAAGGGTCAGCAATAAATTGTTGAGTAGGAGAGAGAGAGATCTTGTGACTGAAAGGAAAGATTGAAGCATGAGCTCAGGTGTGAGTAAGTCTGAATGTACCCAAGAGAGATGTTACAAAAGCTCCACTAATGGGGAAATGATTGAGAATCCCCATGTCTGACGTGACTTGGTAGCAAACCAGCTTTCACTGCGTGTTGAACTAATAAAATTAATTGGGGGTGCTTTTGACTTGTGGCCTTGGAATCTGTAAGGTTCTCTGTTCTGCTTTCCTCCACAATCTAGCAGGGGTTTTTCACCATGAAAGTCGACATTGTTCTAGTGCTCTGTGTCTTTAGAAGCTGAGCTGTTAAAAAAAATGCCAAATAAATTGAGATTAATGGTAAAATTAAAGGTGTTGACGGCACAGGAGAGGTCTTTGGAGAATCCTGGATTGTAGCAGTATGGAGATCCAGAGGTGATGTGCCACAGGAGCTCCATGAATCCATGAAGTCTCAGAAAACAATTTCATGGTCATTATTCTGGGTAGTATTGATAGAAAAAAAATAATGCTTTTTAGATATGATTCCATCAATTTTCCTATAGCTTCCCATCAATGGACTTATTCTCCTGCCTCCCTGGATTTACTCTGAGGTGTCTCTGCAATAGCTGAAGTGGCTTTAGAGATGTTAAACCCTGCCTAGAAAAGGCCTCTAAGCAAAGCTGTCCTCCTTGGAAGAAGAGGCAGGTTGCACCAGATGACTTCCAGAAATTCCCTCCCATCCATATCAGCCTGAGCCTGATGCTCCTCTGAGCCTGATGCTCCTACTCTTGGGACATTGCTGGCACAAAAAATCCTCCCTAATGGTTGTTGTCTTTAAAGATGTTAGATTAGATTGCAGCTTTATTATGTATCTTAAAAAAAAAAAAAAAGTCAGGAATTTCCCAGTCTTTTACCACGTTATGCAGAAGTTGGGGTGTTTAGGAGAATAACCAGATGTTGAAAGAACCATTAAAATAGCAAGAAATGGTAACATTTTTTGATAGCATTACTGGCAAGGACTGTCTGTGAGAAATGTGACAAATTTGGTTCCAGAGTGTCTCTTTGTCTGATGCAGAGCCTTTGATGTTTTGATTCTAACTGAGAGTAAATGCATAGTTCCAAGATAATTTTCAACTCTCCTCCATGGGGTGGTGGGGAATGTTACTAAAATAATAAACCCACCAACCAATCTGAGGGGGAAACACAAGTTCTTGGAGAGGGTGAGGAAAACTGCTGGCTGAGAAAACTTGTCTGTGCAACTCCATTAGATACAGAATATCTGCTTCTGCAAATCAGCATAATTTCACTGGTGCCCAGTGGTACTGGGTTAGTGGTCAGACTTGATGATCTTCAAGGTCTTTTCCAGCATAAATGGTTTATGACTGTGAGTTAGTAATTTTATCTTGCACCAGATGAGTCAGTGGCCTCAGTCCTCTCTCTGGTGAGGATTTCCTACGTTCTTCTGGAAGCAATCATTCCTGCAGCTCTGCAGATCCATTTTCCTCTCAAAGCCCTTTTGTCTGTGCAGCCATGGGATGGGCCCTTTGTGCAGCCTTCCTTTGGCCCTTCCTAGAGCACATTTTGGTACAGCATTATTTTTGTTTGCTGATTAACCGGAAAAAATCCCTCTCTGTATCTTCCATGATCTATTGATCCTAACAAATTTACAGCTACTTGTGCTCTACCTGTGAAAGGTTCATGATGGAGCTGCTGGTGGAGGTGAGGGCAGTCCTTGGAATTCCCAAGCTCAGAGGTCTGTCCTGCCTGGGAGCTGCCTTCCTCTAAAATGTGCCTGCCTCGGACCAGGAGGCTGCCACCCCCACATCTGGACACATCTGTGTAGCAGATGATGTGGGATGCTCCTGGACCTGGAAATATCATCTGTGGTTCCCTTCCAGCCACACAATGGTGCCACTGAAACAGGGAGAGTTTTGCTGTTCGTCCCTCTGGGAGCTGGATATGCTGCTTAAAGGGTGATAGTAATAAAGCTCTTTATAATACATTTTCCTTGCTGGATTTCTCTTTCCCAGCTTTTCTTAGTGGGAGGATGGTGAAAAATCTGGCTGTACAGCTGTTTTCTTTTGCAAATGAGAGTTGTCAGTTCACAAATTACAATTTAATTTGGCCACGCCCTTCCTGTAAATGAGTGATAATTAAAACCAAAGGGGTTGTAATATTAATAAGAGGAACACTGATGGTTCTAAAGGGTGTGATTAGAAATAAGTGGTTAAATAGGATGAAAAATAAATTGGCTGAGGAGCGTGATTTGAAACAGAGCCCCTTCCTGTTGCTTCTAATATATTCCGGGTAAAGGAAAACTGGTTGGAAATATCTGGTCAAAGCAGAGTTTTGATGGAAAATGTTGATCTTTCTCAAGCCCCCATGGCATGGCTTAGAAGGACAAACCCCTGGCAAGATAGGGGGCTTAGATAGCAGAGCCAAAGGGAGAGCAGTGCAAGAGGCACTGAACCTTTGCCTCTGAAATACAAAATTTTAGCATGTACCGAACAAAATTTGAACCAAATTAAGCTTTGAATTTACTGGGCCTTTCCAGTTGTTTGAAAAGGAAGGGAGAAATAAATTAAGCTCAGCCCCTGTGAGCCTGGAGCCCGGTGTTTGTGCCCAAGTGCAGCAGAAAGCTGATGCTCGTTAGCTCATTGGCAGCTCATTAGCAAGCTCATTAGTGGGGTGGCAAGTGGACGGGGGACTCCAGGTGGATACCGTGGTCAGCACCGCGTGGTTGCTGTTCACAACCTTTAAGTGAAGGAGAAGCTCTGTAGTTTATGAGGCAGGGTCTCCTCTAGGTGTTATCCTTGGTGCTAAATTATTTGTGGGTCTGGTTTGGAAAAGGTGTTCCTGGAACAGGCTATGGTGTTCCTTTCCCCTGGATTTGTATTGCTTGATCTAACTCCTTGAAGCTTCCTTCAGGCTCAAAAGTGTAAAAGCTTCTTCTAGTGAGCTATTTTTTTTCTGAAGAACAATTTGTGTTGCAGAATTTGTGTCTGTGTGTGTGACAGGGGGTTTCTAGATGCTGACTACTTTGCTTTGTTCTAACTATGCACCACTCTCCTTAAAAACTCAAAAGCATTGCAGAGAGCTGAGCTGAATTTTTTAATCTTCTTTATGCCCAGGAGGATGTTTTAAAAAGGGAATATTCAATCTCTGGCTGCTTTTTAGTGCTGCCTGTGTTTTCTGCTGGTGCTAACCAGGGGTGACTGGAATAAACCCTTGGACTCATTTTGCCCTGCTTGCTTGAGTACCTCTGGAGTGTGAGACTGGCTAAAAACCCCTGTGAAGACCAATTATGAAAGTGATTTAAAGGTGATTTTTTTGTGTGCTCTCTTTCAGTGCCTTTCTGTGCATGAACTTGCATTTGATATCAGCAAGTGCTCAGCTACAGCTCTGACTGAGCAAAGAGAGCAGCCTCAAAGATTTTGGCAGGTACTGCCTTTCATCAAGTTTTGGGGAGTCTTTATGGGATTTTCTCATTGTAGTTCCACAAATTCTACAGGTAAGAAGACAATTCTTGGTGCTGATGTGCAAAGGAGTAGACAAAGCTGTATAAAAGCAGGTATTCAGAAGCAGCTCTCATGTTTTCATGTGGAGAAGCTGAGACCATTTGTGGTACAGAAGCCTGAAGGCAGCATGTCTTTGTGTGTGGGAAATGAGCAAATGAATGGTCAATGATTGACCATGGAGATACTGATTCACCAGAAATATTGCCCATGATCCTCTTGAGGAAGAGCTTTACAAATATTGGGGTCTTTTTTTCTTGCTTTTTCCCTGGCCAAGGTAATGGACTTGTTTTCTGTGCACATTTTACGCAGTGCTTGAAAATTTCCTATTAGTAAACAGAAGAAAAATGAAGCTTATTTTTTTGTAATAAAAAAAAATTATTCCATTTGTGGCCTTTATGACTATGAAACAATGAAATTTCTTTGGAAAAGAAGTGTGGAGTATAAATAGGAGTTTACAATATTTTGTCAATTATCCCAATTCTAGTGGTTAAAAAAAAAAAAACTCACTCCTCTTCTCATAGGCAAATGGTGAAAGTTTTGTTTTCTTATATGGAGAAGTGTTAATATTGCTACAGAAACCACTGAAAGTGCTTTTGTAAGGAGGTCTAGACAGAGTGATACTTCCCTTTTTTGAGCAAAGCACAGAAGTCCAGGCTGAGACAAAGACTGGCTTGTTTATGGAGGGTGTCACAGAAAACAGCTGGAGCTGTTAGGGGTTAGAGGAATCTTCTATTTCTTCTGTTTTCCACTCACAGACCCATCTATCTTGTATGCTTTTGGTCCCTGGGGAACAGGCAGAGTGAAGTCCCAATAGAAACCACTATTTCTTCTCATTCCTGCTGTTCACTGCCCGTTTGGGGAACTATAGATGATAAAATTAAATAGATGATAGGCAGTATTTGTAAATAATCTCTTAAACCAGATGGGAATTACCCAGCTCATCTTTATCTGTGAACAAGGAGCTGTGCTGCAAAGTCTTGTCCAAGTTTGTGACTGTTTGCTGGTGGTGTATTTGTCTGTGGTCATGGTCATAATTTATGGGGAATTTATCCCAGAATTGATAGATTTTGGGCAAGAAATAACCTAGATCACCAATTCTAATACCTCCTATGTATTGTGAACTTCTAGGATCCCTCCTGAAGATGTATAGCCTTGCCCTGCTTGCTCCTGGTTTCCACAGCTCTGGCAAGGCTGGCTGTTAAGGGCTCAACAGGAAGTGAAGTGTGAGCCATTGTCATGTTGAGTTTCACCCATTTAAGCTGAAATGCCATATTGGTACTTTTATTCCAGCCTAGGCATTTCCAAATTCTTGTGCTGCACTCTGCTGTAGCCATCAGTGTCTTTGGGCTTCACCCTGCAGCTCTCCCCTGTGGTGAAATGAATCCTTTCACCTGCTGCCAGATGCTGGGATGGGTTATCAGCTTCAAGCTTTGGAAAGCAGTGTTCAATTCACAGCTTGGGGAGATTACAAGATTGATAGAATTAAGTGTTATTCCTTTCTTTAACTAGCTGAGAGCCCAGTCTGTGTTGAGAGTCAGTTTGGAGTATTGTGAGTGCAGGCTGGAACAACAGAATTGGAGCTTGTGCTATTTCTGAAGTGATGGCAAACTAAAATCTGCCTGTCAGGAGATAATTGGGAGATTGGGCCATGGTCATCCACACATTATCCCTGCTCCCTACAGCTGCCTCTGGCTTTACAGCTAGGCAGAAGATTGCTCATTTTCCAAACTGTGGCTGAAATGCATTGTCCTTGCACCACACCCACAGCAGAGGCAGAAAGGCTGCAGTCTGTGACCCAATATTCCTAATTTTCCTTCCACTATTTGAATAGACCCAATCTTAATACTACTGCTTCTAAATCTCTTTATTTCTTCTTCCTTGGCCATCCATTTGGTTTTTTACTTTGACTTTTTTTTTCTGGCTTATTTGCTGATTCTGCAACTGGAATATCAAGGCTACTTTTGAACAAACACAAATTCCACTCATTGGAAAGTTACCAGTGGAATTAATTCCTTTGCATATGTCTGAGATGTACCTCTTCAAAGCATTTAATGACAAATGCAAGAGTAGAAGAGCAGTGTCTGCCATCACTTCTTTGAACATAAGTATTTTAAGGTTCTAGTCCTAAGTTACAAAAAGGCAACCATTTATTAAATGCTATGTATGTCTCTCAAAAGCCTGGATAGAAATATGATTTATGGATACATAGAGCATTCTTCTTACCTGAAACCTCCAAGGCAGCAAATTGGTGTCTTCAATGGAGATGTTTCCTGGATAATTACCACCCTGAGGCATAGCTAGGAGAAACTGAGATGAGAAGCTTTATAGATGATGTATTTACAACTTTGAGTTATTTTTTCATCTTGGTTTATTGATCCAGAATCATCGAGGTGGGGAAGCCATGCAAAGATGAAGCTGAAGTAGTGAGAGGGAAGCTGGGGTCAGTGTAAGGAATATAAAGCCTGTGCTGCTGAACATTTATTGACACACCAATGATGGTCTCTCAGCAGAGAGGAGGTGCTGATCTCTAGGAGTGCTGTCTGCAACCTCCTGACTCCTCTTCCCAGAGCCCACAGAGCCTTGTGCTGACAGCTCTGGAGAGCACACATGGTAGGAAGCCTTCTGACAGAAAGCTTCCACACAAAACCAATTTATTTTAACAAATCCAAAACTTGGATGGTAAAATGCTGGCATTGGTGTAACACCATTGTTTGAACAAACCTTCTCCATTTTATTGAAATAGAATGATTTTATTATTTTTTTTTTTTTACTCCAGCAGACATTTTCCTGAGGTGGCAATTTAATTGTTGACACAGAAAACTTCTCTAATTTGGGATGAAAACTAACTTGGAGGTTTCCAGTAAAACTGAAATCTCCAATTGGGAGTTTTGAGCATGCTCAACATACGGAAGGAAACTTTGAATGGCCAAAACCCTGTGTTAAACATCTGCTTCCAAGAATGTGACTTCCAGGAATTAATTCCTGTGACTGATGACAGTGTGCCAATTCCAAGTGTCAATTGTACAGGAGTCAGACTTGCAGTTGAGCTCCTGTGTGTCTGAAGCTGGGGGGTGTATTGAAGTGTGAAGAAAACATCTGTAGAAGGAATTTATTTAAGTTGATGGTCCAATGGGTGCTTTTCTAGACAAGTCTGCCTGTGTAGGAGCCGTAAGGTAAGCCACAAAGGTGAGCAGAAGGGAAAGGCACTTGAAGAGGAACCTCCAGGTTGAACAGGTCTTGCTGTCCACGATTGCTGAGCACTGCTCCCTGTGGCCCTCTCCCCATGTGCCATTTGTGTCCCAAACCTGAGGCCCACTGGGAATGCCACAGCTGGAGCTGTCACTGCTCCCTTCTCCAGCTGTTGGCTGAGCTGGCTGTTGCCTCATCCCAGAGCAGCTGACTGTGACTCTGCTGCAGAGCATCATGAGTGGGGACAGCAAAGAAGAAACATTTCAGCTGTGTTGACTAAAAGTCAGCCTGCTGACTCAGCAGCAGAGCATGGCAGGAGAGGTGGGAGCCTGGCCTTGCAAACCAGCCTCCTGCTGCCCTTGAAATACTGCAGTCAGCACTGAGGAGTTTGTTCCCTTACTTAAAATATTCTGTAGTATGTATCTGTCTCCTTGGGCAGCTGTCTGCTCTGCTTCTCTTCACTGCAGAGCTTCTTCCTCTTTGGACAAGTTAATGTGAGAGCCCTGTGATGCACAGGGGATAGCACATGCTGAGAGGAGTGAAGTTTATCACTTAAAGCAGAAGATGAGTGTTGCTTTCTTCATGATGTTGAGCTTTGCAGATATAATGGGGGAGAAATACTGATACATCTTACTGATGTTAGTCACAAGGTGGGAGGAATCCTGTACCTCTGGGTCATATGAGTAAACCATGAGCTGTATCCTTCCTTCCCTATCCTTGGCTTCTCCAAAGGACCTTGAAGTAGATAAGAAATCTGAGGCATAAGAAGCAAAGATAATTTGTCCTAGATCACAAAGTGCATGATGGACCAGGAACAGACTTGAGCAATTTTGCTTTATAAGTCGGTGTCCATCCAATCAGCCATAAAACTTTGGGTTTGGGCTGAGAAAATAAGATCTGGGTGCATTCCTAGTGATACTTGCCTAGAAACAGCATTTTCTACCTCATTTTGCCCTGGCTCTGGGTGCTGTGAGGAGGGTGGAGTAGGTGCTGATGCCAGTCCTGCAATAAAATGTTTCCCCACATCCAGACTAATGGCACTTGGCTGGCTCTGGGTTTTTAGGTCACTCTTGCAAGATTAGAGGTAAATGTCTGAGTGTACTGAATGTCAGTAAATGGCAAAGTTTGGTAGTGTTTGGATCAGGCCATAAATGGTCACATCAGTCACAATCCCCTCCGTGCCAGGATCTTAAAAACATGTGAAATCCTTGTCTGCCAGCTCCTGATAAAAGAGCAAAGCTGTCCTGCAAATTCCCTGCAAATAAAACTGTGTTTAAGCACTTCCACCCTATAATTTAGTGCCTTTTTTAAACTGCTCAAAGTTGATGTCTTTGTAACAGACAACTTCAGTAGACAAATATTATTTTTAAGTGGTGTAATGGTGGTTTGTTATGGTAATGTTCAGACAGCTCACACTGGTCCACTGGCTAAACCAGTGGAAAGTCACTTCCTAATTTTTCAGTCTTTGAAGCCTTCAGGGTTGTACTTTCAAGCATGAGTACTGAGAGCATGCAATAACTGAAAAACAACTGAACAAAAAACAATTGCACTAATTATTGAGGATGGACGTTTCCAGAAAATTTGGAGTTTGATCTTGCTTTTAGGAGCACTAATGCTCATCCAGTTTTTCACAGCCTCTACCAACAATTGCTGTAATGTTCTGGAAGCAAATATTTCTTGTGTGAAGGTGATTTTTGCTCCTATTCTCTCTTGGAAGAGCTTTGAATAGGAACTTTCTCACACTCTGTAAGCCAAAATTAATCTTGACTATTCCAAATGCACAAATGGAGAAAACATTCTAATCCAGTACTCTTTTGATGTCCAAATGTTTTGTTCATGTTCCCCTCTGGACATGGCTAATATTTGAGGTGAGGAGGTTATCTGAGGACTGCTATGGGAGTGTGGCTCCTTGTCCCTGCAGTAATTGTACTGAAGTGTCTTCTCTTAACCATTTTTTGGGGGAAAAAAAAGAATTTCTCAGGCTATTTTACTTGCTCTCACTTTAGAGCAGTTAACTCTGGGTTTGGAAATGCAGTGAGCCACAAGACCTAGTGCAAGCCTGGCACAATCCTAGGCAGAAATGTGTAGAAGGGCTTAAACAGCACTAAGAAATGTTCAATGGTGTGAAGGCAAAAAGCTTCAGGGAAGAAAATTATGGCACACCATGCATAAATTTCATTTAATACAAAATAAAGAGTAATCTAAAGGGGCTAGATTATTTAGTTGTTCTAAAGCTGATGTATTTTGCACCAGAGTTTAGAAGCAGCTGAGCATGTATGGTGTTGGTGTGAGTTTGTCACAAACCCACCAGGATTAAAATCAGTGTAAGTCTGATGCTGGCTTTTGAAGCTTTGTTTTCAGTTTGGAGTTTTTAATGGCTTTTAAGTTGTTGTTTGTAACTAGCTTGAGTCTGAATTTTCCTGTGTACCTTGAAGCAAGACATGTCACTCAGGAAATCCAGCATAAAGCCAGAGTCCTGAATTTATTTTTGTTGTGACAACACTGCTTGGAATAAGGTTCCTCACGGCATGGTACTGGGGATTTATCCAATAGCCATTAGAATGGAACTTCTGAGGTTGGATCTGAAATTCAGGCTTGAAAACACACAGAAATGTCTGATCAGAAGCAGGGGGAGAGACTTCCTATTAGGGTGGAGTGTTTACTTTGCTCTGTGATGTGTTTTTACACTGTTCTTTGTTTCTTCAAAGCTCTCTATGCAATCACTTAAGAAACCAAAAGGTTTCTTGTCAGCCTTGTTAAAGGCAAGTCCTGGGAGTGTTTTTCAAACCACCTCTGATTCATCCTCCCAGTTCTCTCTCCAATATCTGCTATACATGTACACAGTTGATTTTTTGAGTTCCATGTTTCATGCTAAAAACCTGCTCCTGCATGTACTTGGAGCTTATGTTTCATAATGAAAAGGTTAATCAGCAGCAGTAGGGTTATATTGGTGATCTGTCTGTCTGTCCAAACAAAAATACTTTCTGCTCAGGACTTTTTTCTTAAACTGCTTTTGGCTTTGCTATGTGAGAACCTCAGATATAGCTAATTTAAGGATGAATTTAGTTATATTCCCATTGGAAGAGTGACTATACAGTCCTGCTGCAGGCAAAGCTTTGAGTGGTGGAAGCCCCAGCACTCATGAAGCAGCCTTGTATCATTTTTCATTGCATCAAGTGATGATGCCTTCACAGGGCATACAGGATTTACCTCCCATTCCCTCTATTCTCTAGGACACAAATTAACCCCAAATAGATTGTGGCTGCAGCCTACACACCCTGTCCTCATGCTGTTACCTTTGTGCCTCTCTGCCTTGAATTCTTCCTTGATGGGATTATTTCCAGAATGCATTAGAGGGAATGAGGTAAATCTGGTTTCCAAAAGAACTAAAACCAGCTGCTGTGTGTGTGTACCACAGGCAGCAGGACATCAGCAGGGATCAGGCTGTTGTTTTATCTAGTCAGCTTATTGAGCAGAACCCTTCAGGAAATGTAAACTCCAGCATTCAGGATCAGCTGATCCTGTCTGCTGATGTCCCCTTGATCTTCACAGGTACCACTGATAGTTTTGAGCTTGCCCAAACACAGTGTGAGGGTGCTTTGGGTTAGAGGGGCTGGTGAGATTGGCTCCAAGGTCCCCTGGATGTGGCAGGATGCAGTGAGCATGGTTGTTTCTCAGACTTGGAGGCACACCAGTCATTCAGAGCCTGCCACTTCCAATAAGCATGTACTGCTCAAATCTACATACAGTTTAATTGTGGGCTAGAGTCCAACTGAAAAATCCAGAATGAAAGCAGCTATTTCCACTCTGAAATTGGACAGAAGACACTGAGTTTGCTAAAAGGAAACACATTTCTATGGTAATACATCTCCTCCAAGACTGATAGTGCAGCTCAGTGTGCAGAACTGCTCAGACAAAGCTGCCATAGGCTGTGGGAGGAAGTTACTGTTCCACAAATCCGATGCTACCCAGGAGCAGGGACAGTCCAGGTGCACCTGCAGGTCTCTTCTAGCTGTACAAACAGCTGCTGCAGGTATGTCCTAACTGCTGGAGAGCTTGCTTAATGCTGGCTGTACACAACTTGCTTGCAGCCTTAAGTGTTGCTCAGTGAAGGTTTTTAAAAGCAGCCCAAGTCCTGATGCTGCAAGGATCCCAGAGCCTGCTGAAGTTTGTACAGCAAAAAGGGGAGGGATGACCCCATCCCTGCTGTCAGCTAAATCATGTAATTGGTCCTGCTAAAGCCATACTGACCCCCCAAGCCACTGCAGCAAATGCCACCTGCTTTCCCCATCTTGCTTCAAGATCATAATCTTCTTTGCCTTTTTGTTCACCTAACTGCAGGGGGGCTTGGCTCTTACCCGTGGGCAATGTTCAGGCTGAGATTAGCATGGTGATGGAGGAAAGAAAACCTGGGAGAGGCTTAAGCAGTGCCCAGCTCTTTTTCTGACCCTTGATTTCCCCCACCTGATAAGAGCTTCCTCAGAAAGCTCCCAAACAGCAGCTGGTTATACAGTAATGGAGATTAAGGAAAAGGAATTTGCTGGAGATCTCCATGCTCTGGGAAGTCTTGTGTTAAAACCCTGTTTTGCACTTTGCTATTGTGGTTTACTTGAATTATTCCAACCTCAAGGAAGGAGAAGGTGTGTTGCCAAGTCATGGGTCATTCATTTTGCTGGAAGGTGCAAAGGTGTGCATGTTTTCCTTGGTGGTTTACTGACAGTAAATATTTGTTTGGAATATGTTTGTGAAAAGCAGAGCCCTGAACTGGCTTGGAGCTTCTCATCACACCAATCTGTGGTGAGGTGTTAGGGAGACTTTAGGGCCTTGTGAGACCTGCCTAACAGGCCATGGCAGTCATTCCCAGCCTGAGATTTACAGGATGATAACAGGATCAGAGGGTTATTTTTTTCTGTCAGCTGTATGCTAATACTTTAGTAAAACTTCCCTCTTCTAGTTACTCAGAAATCCTGCAGCCTTTGGGTTGGGAAATGTTTGAGCATGTTCCCCTCCAAGCTTTGCTGTGCAATATCTCATCCTGTGCAGGAGATGCTAACAGCACTGAAATCAGTGGCACTCTCCTCTGGGGTTTGCTAAATTAAGATAAAACACCTCTGAGATGCAGAGGCAAAGTTCTGACTTGTGAACATATTGCTGAGTAGATTGTATTGTGTTTTTTGCCTGGGGAAATGATGTGAAGTCTAGTAGTGTAGAAGTTTTAACTTAGGCTGTTGTGTTCTGCCTTCCCTGAACCTGATGGCTTTATTTCTTCTGTGGGGTAGAGCTGGTGAGCAGCTTTGTCTTGCTGCAGAGATGACTGCATTTCAGTGGGATATAAGAAATCTTTCATGCACACTCACTTCTGCAAATATATAAACTGGTGACTAATTTTAAATAAATGAATAATCTCACTGAGTTGGAAATAGTCTGAATAAAAGTCCTCAGGGTTTTCCTAGGATTTGAATGGGTTCCACATGTAAAGCTTTTTGGGAAGAATGTCCTTGTGTAAAATACAATTCTAAATGTTTGTTTGTAGTTACACAAATCTGTATTCCTTCAAAATTAGAGGAATATCTTCAGTTTGTAGCCTAAACAGTGTAAGTGATTTGCTGTAGGTAGTTTCAGATATCCTATTTTCAATGTCAGTTATTATGCTTTTACAGTTACAGCTTCTTATGGTTAAAAGGCTGTTTTTGCTCTTGTTGCTAAGAGAAAAACACACAAACAGAAAAGCTAACTAAATACAATCAGTGTAACTATCCATGAGAAAACCTTTTATTTGGTCTTACATTCAATGTCTCTTAATTTTTCCATTTGCAATACACACATTTCACAAAGCACTAATAAGATTTTTTGAACAGGAGCATAAATAAGAGCATGCACTCTAAGACAGTGACAAATTGGGTTTGTAGAATTTAATATGTGCCTCAGAAAATGGTGTGGCTGTGGAGTTGTGCAGCTTTAAATCCACTGTCTATGTTCAAAACCATATCCCAGGTTTTATTATTTGATCTTGGATGCTATTTTACCTATGATAGTGTGGAATTTATACAGATCCCCAATGCTGGTTTGATCAATGTCAATATAAATAAATGTAAGTAAAAGTTTTTTTTTTTTAAATTGTGCATTCCAGACTTAAAATAAGACACTCACTCCACTGGCTTTAGTTACTCTGCAAGCTGTGGTTTTTCAACTAGACAGTGGTAAAGGCTTGGAGGAAATGCTGTGGTATCCATAGTTTTATCTGGAGATTGTGGGATTCAGTGTTAGATCTTGGCAGTCAACAGTGAGGGCTTTTCACGTGGAAATACCTGCTGCTTTGAAATTCCTATACTCTTAAAAAACAACAGCCTTGAAAACATGAAACACTGAAAAATTTGGTCTGAGAGGGCATCTTCAAGAAAATGCTGTAAAATCATTGTAAATATTATGTATAACAGCAATAAATTCTTCCCTTAAATATGCTGTGATGGGCACTATGGATTTATGGCAGTATCCATTCCAAATCAGGAATTTGGATTCACCTGGTTTTTGTTCAGCTCGAGTAGGATGCAGTTTTGTAACTAAAATGAAGCATTTGAAGAACTTTTTTTCAGCTTTTCACTTCTGAAAATCATTGGTTTCCTGCCAGAAAAGAACACCTTGGAAAAGTAGAAATCAAAATAACTGCCCTGACTTGCTGCACTATGGCTCAGCAACCATAACCATGCAGGTCTCAGCCATTCTTGGTAGTTCTGTTTGTGTCAAATAGCCTTAATTTTCTACTTTTAACCAATTATTTAAATAGAAAAGGGACATCTATTTGTATGATCCAGAAGATAATCTGATTTCTTGCATGAGATGGTTTACACTTTGCACAGAGTTATTTCCTAGCTTCTGGGTGATCATCAATGTGTAGACTCTTTTTCTTTTCTGAGGGCTAAACTATATTTTTGGAACAAAGCCTCCCCAACACAAAACTTCACCACAAACATATATATATTGATGAAAAGCTTATCCTGAACTGCCTCGGTTAAGGTTCTGCTTTAGAAATTTTTAACAAGATCTTTATCAGAATTGACAATCCTGTAGATGAGCCCAGTGTGTTGGGCACAGCAAAATAGAGCAGGGATCTAAATAAAGATTTCAAATATCCCTGAATGCCTTATCCACTGAACTAAGCAAACAGAAATGCTTATTATTGTCTTTTTGGTAAAACATTCCTTCAATCCTGGCTGCTGCTCTGTGCCAAAACTTCTCATCCGGGTTTAGTCATCACTTATGACTGTAAAACTAACAAACATTTATCTAAACACTTATGTAAAGCCTTGTACTATTGCTTTGGTATGAAGAAAGGGACATAAATTCTGGTTGTCTTTGTTAGAAAAAAGCATGATCCTCATAAAGAGCCAGAGACATTTTCAGTGAAATTTTGGGTTTTTCCTATTTTCCTGTGCAGCTGTGAGAAAGTTGCTGATGGAAGGCAAACCCCACCCCACTTGCAGCCTCTCCTAGATCTGCCTCTTCAAATACAGCCAGCTCCTGCCACCCTGCTGCTTCCAGCACCTTGACCTGGGTAATTCTCCTGAAATCTTCCCTTTTGTCCTGTCTTACAAACCTTTGAGTGACCTTGTGCTGTTTCTCATCTCTATTTCATAGATCAGGGTGTTCCTTCCATAGCTTGTCATTAAATGTGACTCCAGCTGTTAGAGGCATTTCTCCAGCTCCAAACACTTTGCAGAATAGTTTGTGTATTCCATAAGAAGTCCAAAGACACAGTGGGTCCAGTCTTCCTACTGTTGTTACGTAAGGAGCAAAATAGAAAAATATCAATAATGATGTGTCTTGCTTTTTAGACCATGTTCCTGAGGGTTTTGATTTCTATCCAGCTATGGTCAAATAATCCCTTGTTCTTGCAGATGAGCAGTGAATTTCCAGTAGGGATAATCTTAGGAGACTGGTAAATCCACACGTAGTTTCATCTGTTCCACACATTTCTCCTTGCTTTCTGCCAGTGTTTCTCTTGAACACTTGGATTTTCTGTAGAAAGCCATCCTGATCCCATTCCCAATCTCCAAATGTTTCTCTTTAGATATTATATACTCTGTTTTATCAGGTGCTTAAATCATAAAAGAAAGCTCTGTTCTAAAACTCTGCCTAATTATCAAATAATCAAATAGCTGATATCTGATCACTCTTTAAATGTGAGTTTTGAATATTACTCAACCTATGTGGAGCAACTTAGCTGTAAGCTCTAAACTGCTCAGAGGATACTTGGGAGTTCCCCACTAGGGACAGCTTTTTGTAAATGGTCCAAGCTGAGGAAAAGCTGAAGATCAGATTTTTAGATTTCCAGGCTAATCAGGCATGAAGATGCTTCAGTGCATACCTGGGGACAGTTGAAATGTTTCATGCTGGATGCCCATCTGCCTTTATTATTTTTTTAATGCTCTTAAAAACACTTGGCTTCCCTTAAATATGAAGTTCCATCCTGTGGTCAGTGGTATGGGTATGTCCAAAGTAGTGTCCACCTAATTAACAGCTAAATAATCAAACTTCAAGGGGGATGGTTTGGTAGGTGTAAAGCCTGGGGCATCTACTGGGTTATTTCTCTGTGCTCCTGCACTCTCAGCTGAGCTGGCTCCAAGCCCTCTTCTGCACTAACACTTCTTGTATTAATATTTGTGGTGTTCATATATATTTAACCAGTATGTTCCAGGCAAGACTCCTTTTTCTGTAGCACTCATGGTAGACAAATTATGCCATATTTGGAGCCTGTAGTCTTTATTTACAGCACTTCTGTACCAATAAATCCCCGTGTGATGCTTAACTCTGAATTAAGGAGGAAATTAGCATTCCTTTCCAGTAGTTGCTGTCAGAGTGGCTGCTGAGCTGCACTTCATGCAGAGAAAGCTGTGGCAGTGGCTGGGTGGGCTGAACAGCTCAGTTCTGCTCTGCTGCCTGGGGCATGGAAAAGGAGCAGGGCTGGTTTGTAGCCCTCCCACACCATCCTGGTACAGGCAGCTTAGAGCTTGACAGCAAATTGTACCAAGTGTTGGTAAACCAGGCTGAGGAGGGCAGAGATTTTGCACCAGTCTGGCAGCTCAGCCTTGGGCATCTCTAAATGCATTGGCAGCCATGACTTTCTTTGGGTTAAGCTGTTCCTAAATGTTTGGATTTGCAGGGATACCATGCAGCTGTTGCCTACCCCCTTGTCTTGCAGAGCAGCATGTCTCTCCTCACAAAGTCCTTTTTCAACGAGATAGCAACAGTGTGAGTGCAAGAAAAGAGGAGATATTCCAGATTCCCCCGTTTCTGAGAACTGTTGTGATACACACTTGCATAACATGGGTACATTCAAAGTCTATAGGGTATTGTCTGAATCTGGGAGGGTGAGAGATCATACAACATAGGATGATCTCATCTGGCTGTCAGGAACATATTTCTACCCATCTGCTTGCAAAGCCCTTGGGTTAAGAATAATCAAAAAAAAAAAAAAAGCCCAACTGCAGAGTGCCCAAGAAGTGAGCAAGCTTCATATGTGACAAGCAAAGCAATCAATAGGTAAAAAATAAATAAAATACTTTAAAGACACAGCTAGAGTCTCTGAAATCACATCATTTTTTGGGGGGAGAAGTTTCCAGACTGGCATCAGCTCTCAATACTTTTGATTTCAGTTGTGATAAGATGTGGCTGAGAGGCTGGAGTTCAGCCTGACTTTCTTAGTAATGTCAAATGTCACAGACTGCTGTACCAGCCTAAAGATGAGCTTGGGATTTTAGCACTCCTTATTTTTCACTTTTTGAGCTGAATTCTACTTTTTCAGAAAAAGCAGACAAACAGCTAAAACCTCCAGACTTTGATTGCTAGGTAAGATGGATTTGGAATAAAACTTTACTTGGGAAATCTTGGTGTCTCCAGTTCAAATATCAGAATAAAAGACTTCAGCAGGGTGAAACTTCCTGACACATCCCTCCAGAGTTGGATGTACTTTGTGTAACAACAAAAAAAACCAAAAAAATTCTGCAAAATGCACTGTTATCCAAGAGAAGAGTAAGAGAATAAATTTATTTAGTGCTCAGTTTTACCTGTATTTTAAATAGAAGGCTGCTTCTCAGGGGTAAAAAATGCTGTAGCAGGTGAAAGTGATTTTTTTCATGTAGTAGAGGATGCAGGCAATATTTTGAATCTGAAAAAAATAGATAATAATGCCATCAGGTAGCTTAACTCTGAATCAAGGAATTTAATCCCACCTTGCTTAGCCTATGTCCAAATCTGAATGCTTCCAATTTAAAATGGGAAAGGAAGCTATTGCATGGTATTGGATATACTGTGGAGTGTTGTGGGGTCAGAAAATTCCTTTAGAAATCCAGACAGATGTGGAAGAAAACCAGCTTTAGGGCTTAGCTGAATTCATCCACTTCTTTTGGCTTCTATTGCTGGAATTTCACTGCTTGCTAGAAGAGGCAAGTTGTTGTTTCCCACAACTGGGATACTTAGCAGTAAAAATCTTAACTCTTAATAATATTTGGTTTATTTTAATACCTCTTTCTTCCATCTTAGGTATAAATAGAACTTTTTTTTTTTTATCTCATAATTCCAGCAGAATAGATTGCCCTAGTTGTCCTTCCCAAATATTTCTTGATGGAAAAATAAGGAAACTTAAGGATCATTTTCAAGAGAGAGTGTGTGAACTGCTCATGTAGTTCATATTTGACAAATTAATAAAACTTCCAATTCTAATTACCTCCAAGGTTTATAATGAAGCTTCATATAACTCTTGAGAAATGCAAGGGACTGACAAGTGGATGTTTTTCTGTGTCCAGCTGCTTTGCTGCCTCACAGGAGCTGTTGGATGAAGTGAGGGACAGTGCAAGTGTCTCAGTAGGAGCTGATTGAGCTGTCACAAATGCTCATTAAATCAGAAGGTGGAGAATAATACACAATGAATAGAGGTGTTTGAAACCATTCAAATTCCATCATCACTTATATGTAAAATTTGATAACCACTGTGAGACTCTGGTGATAAATTTCTATGGCAGCAATTCTGTGCCCAAAAGGGAGGAAAGGGAAATCTGTCCCATCAAATACAGAGAAGGAAGGAAACATTGTCCTGGTGCTTGTTTGGAACTACAGAAAGGCAAATGCCCCCCTCTGTTGCAGTGCTAAATTACCACCATAGCTAATGAAACCTCTATTTTTAATTTTTTTTTTTTTAAGAGGTCAGCTTTTTTTTTTTTTTGAAAACTCACTTAGTGGTGTCTTGAAGGGGGATTTTTGGAGCTGTAAATACTCTAACTGGAACTGAATTCAGGCACTGAAAAAAATGAAGTAAAACCAAAACCCAATCAGTACCAAAAACATTGATATTATAAAAGCTTTGAAAGGCACCAAAGGATTCAGAACTTAGGTTGAAATGAGCTCAAATCTTTTGGCTGGATATTCTCAGCCTACATCTCTTCCCTGTGATGACATTCTGTTTCCAGTTGCATCTGTGTCTGGAGGCCTTTCCTTTGAAAGATATCCCTCATTTGAAGAATGAGGTGTCATAATCCATGGGTCTTCCAGCAAAACCTTGAGGCTGCAGCCAGAAGCCATTGTGCAGCTTGGAATCCAAGATACCTCAGGGCACCTCAAGCCTCAGATCTGTTAAATGTCTCCCAAAATGTGGGGATGATGCTGTTTAAATGGGAGCAATGCACAGTTTGAGCCCATCTGGTGAATTGCTCCACAAGAGAGAATATTCTGGGTGTTGGTGATACAGCAAACATAAAAATTAACAACTTCAATATATCTTTTGGCCATTTCAAACCTGCTAAAGCATCTGAATTCTTGTTGCTACTGGCATGTCTTAGCATGTACCAGAGGCAGGGAATTAGCTTCCTTTAATGTGAAGAATGTTGTCAGAGTGCTGGATGTTTTGTGGATAGCAGTTTGGGAGTAGGCAAGCCCTGTGTGGACAGAGAAAGCAGAGGGTGCTGAAATATGTTCTGTTCTCATCCCTGCATTTTCATGAGGTAGGGGCAGGTTGGTTTCCCCTAGATGCTGTGAGCATTTTCTCCAGTGGACTTGGCAGGTATGTGGATAGTTTACAGGTCTTGGGGAAATTTTACCTGGTGGAATATTATGCCCTTTCTCCTTGAGGTGAATTGTCACTTAATTACAGAAGTGTAAATCAGCCAAAAAGTTGTGGTACCACTGATTTGAGGCATGAGCCAACTCTTGCAAACGCTCATGGTGGTGCCAGGAATGTCCTGCTTCCCTTCCTGGGCATGACACCACCTTCTCTGCAAGGAGGGGAGCTGCTGGGGCAGGGAAGATGAACTGAAGCCCCCCTTTTTCATGGTATCAGAAAGATTAGCAGGGCTGATGTGGTCATTTGTTGCCCTTTGACGAAAGATTGTGGTGTTCTAATTGGCAGCACTAATTTTGAAGTGTTTTCTTTCTTGCAGTTATGCCAGTTTGGGTATATTAAGCAATTTCTACTTGCTTTTAAAATCCTTTTTTATTGGTCTGGTGTTTGCTGAGTTAAGTGAAACAATGATCAATTTGGTCTCCTAAAAAAGGAATATTAGCCTTGAGGAAAGCAATTTATTGTTTTCCCCTTAACAGCACCTCCCTTTCATTTGTTTGTTTCTCTTTGCTAGGTCCTCTGAAGTTCAGAGGTTTTGTAGTGTCAACTGATGGTCATTTGGGAAACTCTTGATATAGTGAGAGATAGGAGTTGAATGTCTCTATCTCTGATTAAATAAATTTCTCTAATTTCTTCTTAATGAGAATATCTCTTGTTTGTTTCTTTGTTCCCATCTGGGAGAGATTTTTGAGCAGTGACGCTCTAAGAATGTATGGCTGAATTATCTGCTGCTGCTCTGATTTCAGTGGAGTTGGGCCAGCAGAGACTTTGGCCCAGTGTTTGTCTATGTTTCCCAGAAATGCTTTTCTGAGCAGATTTGCACTGTTTCCCAGCGAAACCCTAACCCCATTTTGTGCATTAAATCAGGGGAGTTTGTACATGCAAGAACTACATGGTAAAGTGCAACATGGGAGTGAAGACACTGTGTTGTATAGTGCATGAAGCAGTCACTAGTAACCTTCTATCCTCAGAAAATCTGGATATAATCATCTGTTGGTCTTGATTGCCACCTGAACATCCCTTTTCCTCCTGCAAATCTTGAGTGCATAACCCAGCTTCTGACCTATCCCAGGACTAAATCAAGTAGTTGGTTTCACACTTAGATTTAGTTTTGATTTAAACCTGGCTTGTGGGCAGGTGCTCACTGTGCAGTAGCTGACTTCAGCTCAGCTATGAGAGACTTGTACATAGATTATAAACACCCCATCATGGAATGAGTAGGCTGAAATCTGATGCCCACTGCCTTGTGGGGTTTTTTCTTATTGGTGTAAGTGATTTTAGGATGCTTCTTGGAAAAGTAACAATCTATTACGGACAATTTGGAGGGATCTTTGTCCAAATCTGCATTAAAAGGTCAGCTGGGAGGAGCTTGCATGGTTATTTACTGCTGTTGAACACTTTTAGAGCAGAGGAGTCTTGCCATGCTTTAACTGCCAGTGCTGGGAAATCTGTTGGATATAAACATTTGTGATCCCTCATAGTAAAGTTGTGTAACTCACCAAGCACTCTGTCAAGTGAGATGAGCCAAACTGGGATGCCAGGCCCATGTTACTGCATTTTCCTTGGACCAGTGTTCTTTATTAGTCCCCAGTGGAACTTGTGCCTTGTTCCAGGGTGAGGTGTTTGTCACTGAATGAGGTGACCTGCTTGGGCTGAGTCACACAGAGAGTGCCTCTGTCCTTGGAGTGACAGAGGTTAAACCTCCAAATGGATGGGTCACAAGCAGCATGTTGAGCTCCAGGGCATACACATTTCTATATGAAGCTGACTTCCTTGGAGCCTCTGTTTTATAAAAGCAGGAGTCTGGTCTCCAATTATAACACACAGCTCAAAGTTCAGTTGTTGGGATCAACCAAAAATATGCATGTGGAGAATTGCTTGCATTACTCCAGCTTCTAGACCTTGCTGCAAGTGTCAGGCTAGCTGCCTGCATGCCTTCCTGAGAGCAGAGTGAGTTGCTGGCTGGTTCAAGAGCCCCTTTTTGCACAGTTGGGCATGAATCTCTGCTTGCTCACTGGATGTGGTGGCATCTGTCCCTGCTTTGAGCAGAGGCAAGCATGGCCCTGTATCCCTGTACAAAACCCAGCCTTACTGACTATATGCCATCACATGAGTCACTTCAGAGTAATACAATTCCAGGCTGGCTGAGCAATTGTGAGAAAGGTCCTGGTAGGAACAGCTTTCAGAGTGTTAGTCCAACTGGATCCATTCTTTCCTGCCATTTCCCAGCATCTAATGTTGCAGGCAGGCTTAAAGAGCCACTGACTGCAGAGCTAGAGGGATATTTCCTAAGTGCTCCTAAAAGAGAGACCACCTAAAATTCCTGCCCAAAGATAGAATAGTAACTAGGGAAGAACCTTCTGTAGATAAAAAGAAAGGTTATGGCCTTCTCCTTAGAACAACTCTTCTCTCCTTTTTCAGAAACTTCTCTGGGCTATATTGTTAAGAGGTCCTTCTGTTGGGGCCTAGAACATGTAGCTGAATACCAGGCACAGATGTGTCAGCAGCTTTTCTTTCAAAAGAGGACTATTAGAATTCCTCAAATATTCCCTGGATATTTGAATATTTGTGTGACCCAGCAGGAGGGTGTGAGAGTGAATCCATCGTTTCTGATACCTCTTGGGAATGTTCAGTAAGAGATGGCAGAGTCACAATGATGGGGACAATGTTGTGCTCTAGTGACTCTGGGCATTAAAGTGCTATTCTCAAGCAGACTGGATGGAAAAATCCCTTCTCCTTCAGCAGGCCCTGAGCAGACAAGGCCCAGGCTATTCCTCCTGCACCTGTCCCAGTTCAAGGACAGGAGTAAGTCTGGCCTGCCAGCTCTGTTTGTCCCAGAACACCGTAATCATTTACCATAAAACACCAGCGGGTGACGCTTCCCTGAAACACACTCTGAATAAATATTTTTTTTCTCCTTCGTCTATTTCTGTAAAAAGGGTCTTTTGATGAAAATACCATTGGTATGTTTGAAAAAACCAACCCCTGAGTAGTTATTTACTGAGTCCTTAAATACACAGGCTCGGTAGTTGAGTGCTGTGAATGGCTGAAATGCCCATCTCAGCCTGGAGGCTCCAGACGTTTCCTCCCTGGGCTGCAGTGATGTGGCTCTGTTTGTGTGGGCCCAAGGGCACACCTCTGCCACCACTCCCTGGAGGGCACAGCCAGAGGCTCAGCCTTGGGAAACAAGGGACATTGGAACCTGCAGAAGATGTCAAAGCACCTTGGGAAGTTTCAACACATTATTTTTCTGGTGGTGCCCAGGGCTGGAGTCAGTCTTGCCCTTCAGTATCATCTAAAAACAACTTCAGTAGAGTTGAGGGAGTTTCAGTGTGGGCTTTGTACATCTCATGTCTCTGCCTGGAAAGTGCCAGCAGTGTGGGACTGCTTCTCTTCCTCATCCAGCTGAACATTCTAGAACCTCAGGGAGTGAATACAGGGGTCACCATCTAGCAGCACTACTGTCCCTTCACTGAGTTCCTGTTCCAAGTGAACAGCAGTACTACAGCTTGGGTGGAAATCTGTGCAATGACTGATTTGGCAAAACTGTCTCCCAGTATGATTTTACTAAACATGGCCTATTTTGCTGCAAGCCAAATATAAATATATATAATATATATTAAAAAGGTGTGAAGTTGAGAAGCTGATGAAAGGTTACCCTATAACTGTTGATAAATCCTTGACCTGTTTCACATCTTGTTGAGATTTTTACAGACTAAGGAGTTGTAAAATGTCTAGGAATCCTGATGATCAGCAACTCAGATGAATAATCAGCTCCTACTGGAGAGAGAAACAGGAGCCAGTAAATGGAAATAGTCTTGGTTTCCTTTTGTTTTTGCAAATATTATTTTCAGTCATTGTATGTATCTGCTATAATGTACTAGGAATGCTCTGAGGTATGGGTTGTGACCGGGTCTCATTAGCCAAGAATTGCTCTTTTTTTAATCTTTTATTTGTCCTGATTTATGGAAGGATGCAACACCATACTTAGAATAAGTTTTTAGCTACAATTGTGCCTAATATTCCCTGAAGTTTAAGCTAGCTCAGATGGGGAATCCAAAAATAATCATGTTTGGAAGAAAAGTGAAAATGAGTGAGCTAAACTAAGTGTTCTGTTCTTTATGCATCTTCAGAGACTAAAATACATTGAAGGTAATACAAATCACTTAATCCTCCAAGTCTCTGAGATGCTTTAAAAATGTTGACCATACTTTCACTAAAAGTTTTTTTTAAAAAAAAGTTTTTAATCAGTGTCAGTCTGCATCTTAGTGTGCCTAGAGTAGCTCCTAACTTGGTTGTGTGCCCAAGAGCCTTTAGGGTATTTAGATATCTGCCACTGACCAAATTCAGTCTAAAAGAAAATGAGATTTTCTACATGTAAATCAAACAGTGCTTTCTCATATATAACCTTTTAGCCAGCTGGTATAAAAGATATCAGAGTGGTCCAACTGCTGACCTCCAGAAGTTTATTCTATTGGGTCTTTTCTATCATGGATGATTTATGTAAAACCAGATCCATTTAGTTGATTTGATTGCCTGTCTAATCATTAATTTGTGGTCACTTTTTCTATTAATCATTAGTGTTCTTTATTATTCCAAGCAAGGCTTGGTGGTTTTTAATATAATCTTAGCAAGGAATTTACTGGTGTATTTTGGCTGCTTTCTGCACTAACCAAGGGGTGCTATGTTAACACTGCTGCACAAGTCATCAGAACCTGCTTAGTAAGTCTTGTTCTGCATGTGCAAACCCAATATAGATTAAAATATTGGCTGTGCTGTTGAAAAAGTGATAGGAATATTTTATGGTCTTTTATCACTTTTATCTATGGTGTCTTTTCATGGGCATTGAAATTTGTGGTAAAAATTTATCAATATATTACTGTCAGGCACGTGTTGAAACCAAGAACTGTAGAAGTTTAATGATATATGAAATCTTTCTGCAAGATTTTTGGGGAAGATTGCTGAACAGATCCCTTTTATGCTGCCAGTGCCATGCAAAGAGCTGGTAGTCTAAGCTGGAGTTCAGTTCTTCACATTTAAACTTGGGGAGGGGGGTGTTTGAACCAAACCCCTTTTATAAATAGTATCTGAATTATATTAATACCTGAAATACAGGCTTCTTCAACAGCCTCAAAATCCACTTAAATATGTGCCTGAACTGAAAGCCTCCAGCTTCCCATGTCCCAAACTCATCTAACTCCATGCTAGATTTGTGTGGGTAGAAAGTGCCTATTTTAAATACACTTCTGGACAGTGCTGTTTAAGGGCTGGAAATTTTGCCTCTCTTCTAGGCATCTTTCATTTCTCCTGCTAGTATCTTAATAATATTGCTTGTATTTATATTCAGTGTTAAGGGGAGGATGGCTTTATGTTCTTCTCTCCCTGGCTTGGAGGGACAGTAGTGGCAGCACAGTGACTTTGCACTCCAATGCTGTGTTTGAACAGTTTGTTTTTTTTTAATTTCATGTTCATCCATGCTGTCATGCAGTCATTCATGTAGTTATTCATATGACTGCCTGTTCTGTTGCTGTTTCCGTGGGAAAGGAAGATGCTTGGTGTGTTCAACAGCCTGGAGAGCCCCATGTCCCATTCCCAAAGTGAGCCCTTTAAGCCCTCTGAGTTACCTTGAAAATTTCTCTTTTGTATTAACACAGCTCATGCCCTAAAGTAACAAATGGCATAGGATCCTTCACATCCAACTTTCTCCTTGCCCTGGCACAGATTCCCAGAGAAGCTGTGGCTGCCCCATCCCTGGAAGTGTCCAAGGCCAGGCTGGACAGAGCTTGGAGCAACCTGGGATAGTGGAAGGTGTCCCTGCCCATGGCAGGGAGTGGAGCTGGCTGAGCTTTGGGGTCCTTTCCAACCCAAACCATCCTGTGGGCCTATGATGAAATTGGGTGTATAAATGTACATTTTGATCTGGCATTTATCACAGGTATTATATTTAGAGCAGAGGTGATAATAATACCACCTATGGTTACAGGCTTCCCACAGTACAAGGGAAACACAACAAATCCAAGCCAACTCTTTTTCCAGATTTTGTGCATGAGTTCAGTTTGCATAGGTGGCAGTATTGGAAACTCTCCAGAGAAAGCTTTCTATCTGGCCCTTCATTTCTACCAGCTCTTCTCATCTTGAATCCCACTCAGGCTGAGCCTAAACCTGCCATGGCTGCAGAAGCCAACCACTGTGCTATCCAAAAACTCACAAGTTTCAAACCTACCACAGAGTGAGACAAGCAAATCCCAGATAAAGGCTGAGCTGGGCTTACCATTTCCTCTGCTTATCAGAGCCAAAAGCCCTCTTCTAACAAGTTGAACTCATCCAAAGGAACTAAAAGGAGAATATGGATTGTTGGCTGCTTGCTTTCTACACAAACCTGTAGTTTTCCACCACTGACATGGGCAAATGAAATATCAAGTGTTGTGCTGAAGCCCACCCACAGGTGGCTTGGCAACTGTGAATTTGCTTGTGGCTGTTCTTGGTTCTCCTGAGGCACATTGGAGGTGAGAGGGGAAGGGAGGAGTTCTCTCTGCACCAGGAGTTGTGTCTGTGCCCTGGCTGAGTGACTGACACCTCTGAGTGACAGCACCAAGCACTTAATAAACTTTGGGATGAGATCTCAGACAAAGGTTCTGTTGTAGTGAAACTTTGGGAATTTGGGCTGTTATCCAGTATCTGAAGATACTCAATACTTATATTCAACAAATAATAGAAGAAAAATTCTGAAGCACTTCCATAACATAGGCACTCTTCTACAATATCCACATATAGGAAAAAGAATCCCAATGGTGTTTTTGAGCAGCTCTTCCAACTAGCCACTCACTCCAAGCCAGTGCCCTCATGGGAACCAAAGCTCTTGGAAGTTGTCTTTCCATCTGGGGAACTCTTTTAGCAGTCTTGGAAACATGACCTTGTCCTTTCAGAGCAATGTTTCTGGCTGTGTCTGCAGGGAGCCAACAGGAAAGGCCACAGATAGGTCACCTCCCAAGTTCAGGGTAATAGATGGGTGAATCTATAAGCAGCTGATGACAAACAGGGCTCCAAGATTTGAAACATCTTCTACACTGTGTCTTGAGAGAAGTAGTTAGTCCTAAGCTCTCCTAAAATTCCTAAAGTCACCAATTTTCTCAAAGCTTGAGCAGCCTCTGAAAACCTTTGACTCTTCTATTGGAAAGCAAAGGAAAGATCAAAATCTCATGATTAAAGAAACTCAGGATATTCTCATAAACATTTTGAAGGCTGAGGTTCCCCTCTCCTCCAGAGAATATTAATACTTTCTGCTGAGTTTTGAAAAATCAGGTGACACCAAAAAGAAGAGCAACTAATGGCACTGGGTGGAGTGGCTGATCTCATTTGTGTAATCCCACATGCAGAATAGGCTCCCATGGGATTCCCACTCACTGCCCTATTGACTTGACTGACATGACTCCTGTATTAAGTAACTCACCAGATTGCATTTTAACTATCTATGAAAAGGTTTTCTCTGTTCTCTAGGCCAGGAGAAACAGGAGCTGCACAAAGCTGGAAGGCATGGCCAGTTGGAAGTAAAGGGACACCTCTCCTTAGAGGCCACATGAGCCTGGGGTTAGAAAATTAAACTGGAGCATGTTAGGAATATCAGCAGAAGGTAGAACTTGCAGGTGTGAACTGCTGACTAAACAAATATCCTTACAAACCTATGCAGCTGGATTGATTGGCAAGCTTGATTACTCATCCTTTCCTGTCTAGACAGAGCTAGTTTATAGATTTCATATAAAAAAGTTAATACTTATCATGTTTGATGGCTGTCTTGGTACTGGCATGAAGCTCCATGAATTACTGTCAGCTTGATTGGAAATGGAGTTTGGGAAGGCATTAGTAAAATGGCCCTGACTTTTCTGTGTCTTACTGGAAGAAACCTGCTTTTCTCTGGTGGGGTCTCTTTTTTGGAGTTCAATTACAACAAATGCACTTGGTCTATTGTAGGCTGTCATATTTGAGAAAATCTTGGTCCATTTGTCTATAAATAAGAAATATTGCACCATACCAATGAGCCTGAACCAATGCAAAGTTGTCAAAGGTATCAGATATATGGAGGAGGGAAGTAGATTAATTTGTACCTGGAAGATTTTATATCTTGGGGATAGCATGACTTGTTCAGAACTATAAAGGCAGAAGGTGACCTGTGTAAGCTGGGCCCCAGGCTTTACACTGAATGACAATGATGAAGCTTCCAAATACTCAGTGCATGCCCAGGCAAGGCAAATTCCTTCTGCTGCTCTGGTTGAAAGTGATTTCTCCTTGCTCATGTGGAGAAGTGGGGATGAGGAACCCCAGATGTGGCTGTGTGCTGGGCAGTCTTTAAAAGGAGCAGTTTTTCAGTCCAGTTGCATGGGGAGCATCAGAGCTGATTTGAGCCAGTCCAATGTGTTTGGATAGAGAAATAGCTTTGACCTTGTCAAAAAGCCTGAATTTTGTTGGAGAAAGGGGGTTCTCTCAAGGCTTAAACAGGTATTTGAGCTGTCCTTTCATCTTTTATGAAGTGTGTTACACTAAGTGCTCTTTGGCTGCTGTTTTGGGAAGCTGGCACAAGCAGTGCTAAGGAGCTCATTTAAATAGAGCTGGCCTCATTAGCATTCCAGATGCTGAAAATGTGCACAGCTGGATCCCTGCCAAAAAGCAGACCTCTTCATCTGTGGCTTTCAGCTGGCCTAAAAATAAAGTTGAAAGTGACTTTATTAAAAATCTCCCTATATATGTACCTATATAAACATACATATTTATACATGCATAAGCACAAATTATGGCCAGGCTGATGTTTGCCTGTTACCTGCCTAAAGGATGAAGCCCTGCCCTGTCTTTTTCTGGTGGAGGTGGTGTCAGATTGTAAGAACTGTGTGCACATCCAGGTGTTGAGGTGACAGGTTAGGCTGGGATGCTCTATTGGTTCCTGAGCTCACAGGGCTGTCACTTTAGACTGCCATATCCCCTCAATCTGTGTCCCCTATGTGACCAGCCTGGGATTTCATCCTCCATGTGCAGCTCTAACTCCTAGCAAGTAGGAATGTTTGGAAACCCAGCTTTTTCAGTAAAAGCTGCAATAGGTGATTGTATGAAAATAGCCACTCAGCTGAGGTAAGAAGCAGATCAAATTATTTTAAGAACTACCAAAACAAGAAAACACAATAAACTAAACTCATGGTAATGTATAGATCCTCAGCACATCATTCCCTTAAGGACTCTCAAAAAGAGAATAAAGTATGCAGAGAAGGACAGAAATAGATCAAGGGTGCAGAATGGCTTTTGTGCAAGAGGTGACTGAAAGTGTTATTTGTTTTAGCTTGAAGAGAGGTACAAGAGAGAACTCTCTTATCTGCATGACCTGCAGGGAGGAGATCAGTGGGGTAGGTGTAGTCACTCATGACTTAAAAATCAAAGGCTTAATTTCTAGTTAGAAGCTTCAAAAATTTTTCCAAAAAAGAGTCACCTGTGTTTAAATAGTGGTGTACATCTCTTTCTTTTATGCTTTGTGTTATCAGCAGAAAAAGGAGTGCTTTCCTCTGGCTACTTGGTGAAGGTCTCTCTTAACCACATTCTGCCAATTCCTGGGTTTCCAGATATGGGAGTTCCTACCAGGGATCTTAAAAATGTCTCATTCATCTACCTGAGCCAGTCACTCAGTGACATCACTCTTTGGAGGGATGGTGGAGGAGAAGCTTCATAAATCACAAATGTGAATGGAATTGATTTTAGCAGAAAGGGAAGAGTGAGGAAAAGCCCAGCAATTTTAATGCAGACCAAGACACTGTGGGAGATCAGTGTCAGAGCATATCATCCAGGAGGAGGAGGAGGAGTGGTGGCTGAAGAAGGTCAGCAGGGTGCTGGCAAGTCACAGCTGTGCCCAGAGAGGAATGAGGCTCCTGAATGGTGACTTCAGGTTCCTGGAGTAATGCTGCACCGTTGCAGAGCTTCCAAGGATGTCTGAGATGGGAAATACCTGTCTACCATTTGTTTACCTATATGTGGTGGCTCAGTGAGCGTGTTTGCAAATTATCCCAGTTCCCAAGAAGGGGATGATGTTGGATGTAACCACGATTTTCCAATCATAGCCTAGTTCAAAGTTGGTCTTGTGGGTTTATGGCTGTCTAGCTCCCTCTCAATACTGGTACATGGGCTCATTTTTAATTAAAGGAGCTAAAAACAGTCCAAAAAAGTTTTGTTGACTGAAGACTGAAAATATGAAATGTTCTTTGGGGGGTTTTGGGTGTGGATTGTGAGGCACATTTTAATAATATTTAGTATGTCATCTTCAAGCAATGTTTTTAAACCTCAAAACTCCAGGGAAGTTCTGTAGGCTTTAGCAAACAGATGTTAGCAGTCAGGAAAGAATTATGAATCTTGCCCAAAAATATTCCCTCCTGCCTATCAGGATATCCTGATGTGCAACACTTCTGAGATATGCCTCCTATGGAAGCAGGGATGCAATTATTCTGCTGGTCTGTGAATCTAGGGATAAAAAAGAGGTCTTGAGTCCCTCCTTATCAGTCATCAAGGCAGCAGCTCATTGGGGATATCCTGATTAACAGAGGGTGTGTGTACATCAGTGCACACTTTGTCCCCATCTAGTAGCTGCCTAAAGTTATTTGACTCAGCTGCTGCTTGTAAGTTAACAGTCTTTAACTTAAATATGTGCACAAGGATCCTAAATCCTGAGTTCTGTAATCTGTCTCAGGGATAAATGGGAATTATGAACTATGACTCCAGATCCCTGCTGTTATGAAAACTGGGGAAGAGTTGGCCTCAGAGGTCTTGATGAGGGGAAAAGACAATATCTGGTTGATGGGAATGGTTTAGCTTCACCTCCAAGGATTTACATCCACTTCCTATCACTTCCTGCTTAAAGCTTCATGGTAAAGGTACACAGAGGTTCCTGAGACAGCAGGAAACCATGGCTCACAGATCCAGAAAGACTGGAATTTTCTGCTGTCTTACCAAAAGTATGAAAGTGTTTGCATGAAAGTGCCAAGCACCATAGCTACAGCTGTGTGAGCACTTGAAAGGAGTGGATGTGAAAACCCAAGGACTATTCCAACCTTCCCTCTGCAGAGGCACCACATCATAACAGCTTCATTTTCTAGGCTTGGTGCCACTCTGTGCTGCATCCTTCCCACGGGAGAGCCTAAAGGATCCCATGCCCTCCCTCTACAGAGCTTGCATGCTCTAAGATTTGATGGAATCACCTGAAATTGTCTCCTTCCTTTAGAGCCTCCTCAGAGTGCTTAACAAAAAGCCTGGAGTCAACCTGTCTGTGAATGCAGAGGTGGCTTGACCTCATCCCTGTAGATGGTTTCCCAGTCTTGCTGGGAATTTTTTTGTATTTCCATCCTTTCATGAGCTATCAGGAAAAGGAGAAGAAGGGATGAAGGCTCTCTAAAGGGAGTTATAGCACTTTTTGGCTGTGGTGTGCACTCCTGCTAGTTTATATGTTACTCTCTGGTGTTCTGCTGGCAGTACAAATGAATGTCTTTCTTTATCTTTGTTTCCACTCTACATTCCTGTTCCTGATGTTCAGTGTGAGTTCCAGCCTGATGCTGCCTTTTGAGTGTTCAGTGTGTGTTCTTCAGGTCCAGAGGCAAAGCCAGGCAGCCAAATCCAAAGATTTTAGCTTTTCTTTTAGTTCTTTTGTCAGTGGGAAGCTGAGAATGCTCCTTGGTATCTTCTCTGTTCTTCACTAAAAATATCAACTTTCATTTCTCTGGGAATTCAGTGTCCAGTCTTAGGGTTGAACTGATGTGCCATTTTCTTCCATATATAACCAATGGATCCAATTATTTTTCTCCCCTTTTATCTCTCTGCTTGCTAACACTGCATAATCATTCTTTCAATGAAGGTGGCAGTCCTGATTTTGGAGTATTTGAAGTTCTGATTTCTGACCTTATAGTGGAGTTTATTAATAATTTAAAATGGAAAAAAAAATCACTCTTTGAAATAGCTCCACTTAATGTAAATACTAAATTTAGGAGCATTTTGGAGCCAATATTCCATTTGATACACATGCCTGCTCTTCACATAAAGTTTGCCAGGCTTTTATGTGACAGTAAGGTGAAATAGGCTGCCTGTGAAAAGTAAATATATCTGACTAATACACACTCATTTTATCTGTGCAGTGTTTATATGATCCCTCCATTCATCTTCAAAAAATCTTCTTGTGTCTCATTCTGCAGATGATTCATCCTTTGTGGTGGTGGAGAAAGGACATGGGGGATTCCCTAGGAAAATGCTGCATTAGCCATAGCTTTAGTTTATTTTTCTCCTGTGGAAATACATAATATTGTGCATGGATCAGCTTTTTGGAGACCAGCCCAAACTCATTTGAGTACTTGAATGAAGTTCCCCTTGATTTGGGATCTGTGGTGGGGAGCCATTACTTTAAGAGGTGTTAATTAAACTTAAGAGGATTATAGTGTCTTAATTATGTTCATGTAATCACTACTAGTTTGGAAGGAAGCTGTTGGGAAGGCAGTGATGAACCTCAGCTGGAGAAGTACAGATGGCTTAGGCCAAGTAACTCTGTGACTAATGTGGAGGAAAAGAGATGTTCCAAGAGCAACCTTAATGATGGTGTTTTTGTCTAACTCAGTCCATGAAGGGTTTGGAAAGGCTCCTTTTTGTACCTGCTCCCAGGCCCAAGGAAACTCATGGACGTGGTGCTTTGACTGAAAATAAACCCAGCCATGGCTCTGGTGCTGGCAGGTTTTCTGCTTTAAGGTGAAATCCCTTACAAATGGCTCAGTCAAGCCATAATAAAAATCAGAGCTGCAACCTCTTGTTTCAAGGGAGTCCAGCCTAATTGTGGTTGCAACCTTCTGCTGTCTGAGCCACTTAGAAAGGAATGACATGCTGAAGAAAAGGAGAACTCACAGATTTATTTATTTATTGCCTTCTTTTCTTCAGTGGCTGGATGTAAAGATACATTAGAAAGGCACTCCTTGGGATGTTTTTGAAAGCTTCCAGAAATAGATTCTGATGAGCTTGGATTGAAAAGTGTAAAATTCCAAGCACAGGAGCTCACAAGTTTTGTTAAAGGCAGAGAAGTCTCATGTTTATAGCTGCTCTAGGCCTGATCCAACTCTTGTTGGTGTCAAGGGAAAAGCCCTTGCTGGAGTTCTTCATCAGCAAAGTGCTCAGCCCTGAGGAAAAACCAGATTTATGGAGAAAGCTGTAAATGGGCACTTGACACCTTTCCCCTGTTTAGCAGAAGGAGCTGCAGAAGATTAATCTGCAGCAGTTTTGCTGCTGAAGGCATTTGAAGCACGAGAAGAAGCAACAGCGCTGGTAATGAGTGCTCAGCTGCTGTCATTGCATTTCCAGGATTTTCAGAGAGTAAGCAGTGACTGCTCAAGTGGTGGACTTGGGAAATAGTGTCTAGCTTGGTTTGTTAATAAAAGCATCAGGCATTTCTTCTTTTGGAGAAGACAGGGTAAAGTATGACAGCAGCACCACTGGGGCACTGGAGACAGGCCAGATACACGTATTTGCTTGGGCAAGAAAAACAAGCATCTGTCTAGAGAAGGATGTAAACATTAAGTGTTAACTGTCTTTCCCAGCCTCTTCTGTGGCAGAAAGGCAGCCTTGTCTCTTGAGTTATTCTGCTACAAGCTACTGTAATGCAGACTGTGTTGAAAAGGAGCAATTTAGGACAGAATTTTTCTTTTACTGTATTTTTCCAAAGGATGGCTTTTTCACATAGGTCCCTTCTGACTCAAGAAGGGAGAAATAGCTTGGAAAGAAATAAATCTCTGCTGATGGCTACTCAGAAAAGCAGCCAGTGAGCATGGGTGATCTAATATTAATAAATACCATGAATGATGCACTGAGTAACTTCTCAGTTGTTTTTGTTATGCTATTAAGAAGTTCAAATTTAGGCTTCCAGGAACCACAGACACATTTTTTGGGGGTATGTGCATTGCAGTGAAACTTTGCCTGGAGCATCAGCACAAGGAGTGAAGGAGAGACTGCAGTAGCAAATTGTGATTATGGCACATTCAGTTTGTAAGGCTGGAAACCATGGAATGCAAAGGAGCCTTGCACCCCTTCAGCAGGGCAGGACTCAGGCTTGGAGGGCTGCTGGCCAGGGGTCTGGTGGCTTTGGAAAACAGGGTAAGTCCTGCCCAAAGAAGGACTGACTTGTTAAAAAACAATTTACTGCTGCATGATGGTGTCAGACCACGTGCATTAAGTGAGGAGCTGACCCATCCCATGCATGTGGTCTTCATGGCTCTCTATCCTCTGTTCCAGACTGAGTTAGGTTGGGTGCAAGCAATCTTCAAACACTCAGGTCCCCTTTCTGCTGTGCCTGATCCTCCACCTTGTGTCTTCTCCAATCCAGCATCTTCACCTCAAGGCCATTTTCTCACATCTTGTTAAAGCTCTTGAATACAACACCATTTCTGTTCAATCCTCTGCTGCAGCCAGGAGTTGGAAGGCAGATCTAAACCTTAAATCTCAAATTTCCAGGCAGTAGTGCCTGAAGATTTTTATTATGGAATCTTATGTTGTCACTTTTTCCTTCTGTTGTATATGCAAGGTAGGTAACCATCCATTAATCATAATTGATGTTATGTTAGGAATCTGATTTAAAAATTAATAGAGGAAAAGTTCTTCTCAATATAACATGGTAGCTTTAATTTAAATAAAAGGCAAATAATTAAACTATCTCATTCTCACTGTTGGACTTGAGTCTGCAGGGTCTGAAGAGCACTGCATGGGATTTTGGGATTATTCTGTGCTATGAAACAGAGAATGAACGTGGAAAAATACAGAAGAAGTTTGACTTCTGAACATCAAACTAAAATCTGAGGAGATGCAGAGGGAGAATTGGAGAAGGTATCCCGGTGCTGGGATATTTTTAGGGAAATGCATGCTGAGAGTACAAACACTCCCAGGTGCAGATCCAAGGCTCTCACTGACTCTGTGTCTTCACACTGGACCAGGCTGTTTCCTCCACCCCAGCCTGGAGTTTGTCCTGGTGAGTCATCCATGCTCTCAGAATAGGAGTTAATGCATCTGGAACAGCGAGAGCCTGGCCTGGTGCCTGCTCAGATTTGGTGAAATATTCTTGGCAAGTACCAAGCAGTTTTAAACCAGGCCTTCATTAAATCCATTTTCATGTGCCAAAGTATGCCAGCTTCATTTTATATGCAAATTACTTGAAGGAGAGCTCAGTGGGGATTTATATTCAGGATAACAGCAGGAGCTGTGTTGCTACAGCCAGGCTGGGATAACAATCCCAAGGGATGAGAACTGGCATTTGCTGTGTCAGGAAATGTCATTTGTCATCTTTCATCTACCCCCATCTACGTAAGCCCCGATCAGGCCACAAAATCTCAGTCAAATGGATTCCTGCTGATTTCTGTGGGGCTCTTTGGCATGAGGAGCTCCTCCAAAAGGAGAGGATCCATGCCCTGAGGCCTCACAGGGCACTGGCTGCTCTGTTCCATGTGTGTCCCAGCTGGTGTCTCACATGGGGTCACACAGTGAGTGATGGCAGTGCTCTTGGTGGCTTCCTCAGCCTTTGGGGAGCAGACAAGAGCCACATTTAGAAAGCTAATTTTAATAAGTCAAAATCACTTTCAAGATTATTTTAAGATGGTACTGGCAGGAAAGACATAAATAGCAAATTTTGTTTTCCAAATGTGTTTGGGAGTACTGTGTGATTGGGATCAGCACTCACCTTGGCATAATACTGTTGGACTTGACATTGGACTTCTAGCATCTAATATTTTGCTGTTTAGCATTTGCATGGCCTTTCCCTTTCCACAAACTTCAGGAACTTGATAGAATTCCCCTTTGCAAGCAAAGGAGAGGAGGAGCCAAATGCAAATCCAGTCCAGACCCAACTTTGCAGCTTGGGCTGCAGTGAGGAACCAGCGTGTGGATGGAGTTTTGGCAGCACAAGGGCAATCTCAGAGGAAGCAGGGCCATGGGCATGATCCTCTGCACCCCTCAGCCCAGCTCTGCTCCTGGGACAAAAGGGCAAGGGCCAAGGGACGGTGCCAGGGTGGCATGAGTCCTACAGCCACATTGTTGTGCCTCCTGCCTGTCTCATCCATGCTGTGACAATCTTTGTGCCTTCTGGAGGGGCTGTGTATTTACAGGGTTGATTTACAAGCCCCTCAAAGCTGTTTCATTGCTGTTGTGTGCAGAGGGATGCATCACTGACTAACAATTCACATTTTAAATGATATTATCTCTTTCCTTCTGGAAATGCAATGTTTCAGTTGACCCCAGGTGGGAGCCGGATGATTTCTATTTCTTGGTGCACTCAAAATTTTAAAATCATTTTGGATGGATCTGAAACAGAATAGCATGTTTTCAAGTCTAGCCAGGGAACCAAAATGTAATTATTTGCACAGCTGTAATCACACTTCAAAAGAGCCATGACTCTTCCTGGGGTCCCAGGTGCATGGAGAGGGCATTCATGAGCTCTGCATCCATGGAAATGCAGCACTGACCACTGTCCTGCTGTTTAGTTGATGGCTGTAGCATCCTGACCAATAAGTTGTATTTTACAGCAGGAAACTCTAGGTATGGCTTCACTATTTTGTCAGGAAATGCATCCAGATGAGGCTGTGTGGAGCTGAAAGCCAAGGTGAGGATGCACTTACCTGCACACACCCCAAAACCTCTGCTTCCAAAGTCCTGTTTATAAATGGGAGCAGCTTTTCTCCTGTTAGCAGCAATCCAAAAAATTATGTGAAAATCAGTGGGCTTTTTAAAAACAAAATGTTCCACAGAAAGGTACCTCTATGAAGTATTTTTTAATGACAACGTTTTTTTAAAAGTTAGAAAACTTCCAGCAAAATTGTTTTTCAAAACATTTTTCATTTCTGGTAGTCAAAATGTACTCTTGGTATTTACATTAAAAATTTGAGGAACATCCTTAAAAACGTCAGGAAGGCTTGAAAAAACAACGTTTGCTTTAAGTGCTTTCAGAAAAAAAAAATCAAACTCTGTTTATTTTTATACTAGCAAAATAAGTTTGTATAATCTAACTAGCTTGTCCCTTTGGCTTCCTCATGCCTCCAGTTTGAGCCAATGTCCCAAGGGATGTGGGCAGGACAGCACTGCTCATGTGGCAAGGTAGAACTTTCTTCTGCTCTGTCTGGACCTGATCAGCCTTATTTAAATCAGAATTCCCAAGGGCAGGCTGTATTCTAATGCTCATGCTTAGGGATTTGCTTGACATGGGTGCAAGGACATGCTTTTATTTCTAAAGCCTTTTTTCCTCTCAGTTCTGTCCCAGCCTGTTCTGTCCCAAGTGCTGTGATGGGTGGTACCTTTTTGGTCCAGTTTGTGCCTCAGCTCTGGTTTGTGTTCTTGCAGAGGGAAATGAGACTGGGAGGTGCTGGGAAAAAAATTAGGAAAGGGGACTGAGGGCTAAAAATCCAGATAATTTGTAAAAAGCCATGTGATTTGATAGCACTGGAGAGCTTGGCCTGTGCAGTTTGGGTTTTAGGGGAGATGGGGGAGTTGCTGAAAGGATTGCAGAGAGCACAGCACAGCGAGGCAGCTCTGTGGGGCCTGGGAACATGGGAGAGAAAATTTACCAAGTGAAACCCATTCCATTTGCTTTTTGCTTTATTACTGAGTTCTAGATCTGATTTTAATGGGTATTTATTCCCAGCTTGCTTTATAGAGTGGCTATTAAAAAAACAGCCTCTTAAAAATTATTAAAAATGATGTTTCCATTGGCAGGGAACTTTTTCACAAACAGGGTATGTAATTACTTGTTGAACTAGCAAGGGACCTGCCATTTCCTTCAGTCACTGACAGCATTACCTCCTTTTAATGACTGGGTGCAGAGATTTTATTGTTAAAGTTATTGGGAGACTCTGGCTTGGAGACTGACTTCTGGGGCACTGAATTCTCCAGCAAGGCTGTTTGAACAGCTCTGTGGTCTGGGCAGATGTCCAGCTGGATGTATTGATACTTTGCTGGAGGAAAGTTTTGTTGCTAAGTTATATCTTAACTGGTGAATGGTTTGAAATGTGCCCAGCTTGAACTTTTAACATTGATTGGGATCATCTGTCCCACTTAAATTTGGGGCAAGAGGGAAAGGTGCATTACAGTCCAATTGCTAATTCCACTTTAGTTCCCCAAGAGGTGAATCTCCAACAAAGGGCTGAGGCTCCAGTTTTTGAGAATAGGTTTCCCTTCAAGTAAACGAGTTATAATTTGGGAGCAAATGTTTAAAAGCTGAATTTGCTCTCAAATTATTTTCTCTGCTTAAATCCATTTGTCCTGATGTGCCCATGGTTATGATTCTTCATTCTTAAACACGATAGCAAACACCAAATCTCACATGGGCTTGTGACAGGATGTGGCCTCAAGGAAGACCAAGGAGGACATGTGCCAGACAATCCCTGCAAGGACATCTGGCCCTGGTTAGGCAGATGGAAAGGCAGGACATGTGCTGTGCTGTGGAACACTGCTCACTTCAGCCTCTGCTGCCACCCACACTCCCATCCGTGTGTCCTCCACCTGCCCTGCCCTGCCGTGTGCTCTGTGTGTCTAGACAGGAGTCTGTGCATCTGCCTGACAGCTCAATCACACTCATTCTTCTGGATTGTCTGGCTACCTGGAAAAGCTTGCTCTGGGACACAAACATTTGTGGCTTACCTAGAGCTGCCTCGTAGCCTTAAACCACAAATACTTCGTGTGCTGGCATGAGCCTTGCATTTACAAGTGTGCTGGCTAAGCTGGCCATGGAGATCTAACCCAGACACCTCTGTGCTCCCCAGGCTGCAGGGATGAGAAATCCCCTTTTCTAACTGGTCTGCACAGATGGTCTTTCTCCACTGGCTGCTCCTGGACCTCATGCAATTCTCACTTTCGTGGCTGTTAATTAAATGGTAGGCTCAGGGCCCTCAAGCACTGGGTTCTGAGACAAGGAGGTAACAGCTCTGTGTTTATGGCCCTTAGCAACATGTGTTATGTTTTGAGCAACTCATCAACAGCATGATACAGGCAAATTAATGGGATTTTAGGGAAAAGAGCATCTAGAAGGCTGGCACAGTGGCATTGTCACAGGGAAGGTTTAAATTTTAATTACGAATAACTTAACTGAGCAACACTAAAGAGTGTCTCTCTGCTAGTGATTCCTTAGTTCAAGATTGCCCCAGAAGAGACTAAAGGCACCTAAATCCAGAAAGGATTCCCACATGCTCAGCAGCTGCTTCCCAATCCCAGGGGCAGATCCACTGCTGCTTTCCCCACCAGCAATAGCAGCCTAAAGCATCCCCTTGTCCCCTCCCTTCACCTGCTTGTTGTGACCCAGTGCCTGGCATACATTTGGTAAGCCAGCAGGCAAATTGGATCAGTGAACTGCTCCAGGCTATAAAATAATCCTAGAAGTGAAGTCTAACCTGATCTGTTCTCTAGTGCTGTGTCCTGGCAAGCCCTGGGGTCAAGTGTGCTGTCAGATCAGGAGTGATTGATGGGAGACAGGCAAAGGTGGGAGCTATTGAAGCTGGTGTAGCTGCTGAGACCAGCCTGGGCTGACTTCACCAGCCACCCAAAATCCTGCTCACAGTAAGGCATGCCTGTGGTCTGGGCAGCCAGGCATTGCAGCACTTGCTTCATCCTTCATCCATAAATTAGCTCTGGTTTGCCTGAAGCACAAGGTTCGAATTAGGGCACCTCACAGAGGCACACTGCACACCTGGCACAGCACACAGGGCAGCAGTGGCATTGCCTCTACCCAAGAATTTATGGTTGTAGCACACTCAAAGGGTGGCAGTGCTGGTCAGGTCTTCTCAAGGTGAGTCAAACCCATCATCATCCCCATCCATCTCCTGATGGTTTTTGCATTGTTTTTTACAAGGTAGTAGCTAAAATTTTGATGGTGGGGTGGAGCAGTCCATCTAACTTGGCTGCTTGAACTTTAGTGTGTAAAAGTGCAACTCTGCACTCTTGGTTAGTGAGGGGTAATTATATTCTTAAATATTTGCTATTAATTATAGGAAATACCAGCCTTCAGCTATGCTAGCGTTGTTGACCTGGGTGTGATTGATCCTCCTGCTCCAGAAAGGTCTTTTTGACCCTGGAGCATTTTTACAGCTTCTTGAAACTTGCTGTTGAAAACCACTTTATGAGCAAAGAGTGGTGGCCTTGCTTCTTATGGCTTGGGAGGAAAAATGAGAGGGGATTCCAAGGGCTTTGGCATGGAAGGCATAAAAAGGATTCTACTGACTTCATACATTCAGCATCAGTCCTTAGCTCCAGTGGCAAATAGGAGCAGCTGATGAGCAGAAAGACTCAAAGCTTCCTTTTACTCCCACTGACAAATCTGACCTGTGTTTTTTTTTAACCAAGATATCTGGTACTGTTATATGCACTGTTTAAAGTACTCAACCTATCAGACCAGTCTTTTTCCACGAGTTTTATCTCAGATAAAGCATGGAAACACTGGTTTGCTTTGCAGTTTTCTAAACAGGCAAGTGAATTGTATAGAGTAGCTTTGTTTGGGGCCTGTGTGCTCTGAGACTCTTTGAAGATGCTTTAGGTAAACACCACTTGCTGCTAGCTTATTATCTAGTCAAACAAAGAGATTTTGTGGCTTGAGGCTGTAGAAAGGAAAGAATCAGCTGCTGTAAATACCAGTCAATGGATGAAGGAAGAAGCAATGTTCTTTATATTCATGATTATCTGAAAGCAAAGCTGGGACTTGCAGAGTATCTGTAAAATCTTCAGCACAGGTATAAGTGCAACCACCACGTGGAGCAGTGGGACCTTTACTGAAAAGTTAAATTCTGCTCAAGGGTTCCCCTGAAAAAGGACCAGTCTGTGATTTTCTTGATAAATATTTAAGAGGGGCATCACTGTCTTAGACCTACTTGTGCATCCAGAATACCTTAAATTGAGAGCTGGGATAAAGCTTAAAGAAACCAAACAAAAGGACAAAGAAGCACACAGAGCCAAATTCCTGCTTGGCAAAGTTCCTCCAGCATTAGCGCATTTGGCAGACAATATTTAATAAAGCACTTGTATCCACACCTAAAACTTTACACCATTCGTGTTCCCTGCCTCTCTTCCTGTCTATTGTTTTTCTTCAGATGCTGTTGGAGTTACAGAGAGATGACCATTATAGCACTCAAGGCACTTGTGTGGGTAAAATGAGGTGTTGGGTGGTGTGTGTGTGTGCATGGGCTGGTCCTTGCTGTGCAGAAAGAATTCTCTGTCTTAATTCCAAGGGGCAGCAAAGGATGGAGTTAAGGCAGGTAATCTTTTCTCCTTTTCACCTAGGGATTAAAAAAATCAGCACTTGCTTCTTCTTCTTTGCCAGAAACTTGGAGATTATGGCTAAACATAATTTTTTGAGGTAATGTTTTTCACGGGATAAAATGGATGTTGTTTTCTTTGGAGCTCACCAGTTGGAGAGTGAAATGCTTGGGATCAGTGGTGCATATAGGAGATAACATGCATTAATTTTTTCCCAATCTTTTGCAGAGTGTAATCCAGAGCTCTTACCTGTGCTGCTGCATGGTCAGGTGTCCCCAGGGGAACAGCACTGGATACCCTCCTCCTTCCTCATTCAGGGTTTTGTGGGGAAATCCCTCCAGCCAAGAGCAGAACACCAAAACTCTTTACATGCTGAGAAATGTAACTGCTATCTGTGGAGTGCTTTGAATGCAATGAAATGTTGTTTCTAGCTCTGCTGAGAGCCTGAGCAGCTGGAATATGGCAGGGAAATAGTTAGCCAGTGGTTGGGAAGCCTCACTGGGAATGAGGATCCTCCCCAGCTCCACTCAAGTGATGGCAGCAGGCCACTTCCCCATCCTCAAAAGTGAAACACTTCACAGATGTCCATGAAGAAAATTGATCTGAGCTGCTTTATCCCATGGAGCTAAACAGGGTTAGGAAGCTGTGTTTTCCTATTAGGAATTGTTTTTTTAAGGGATACTTTGTGGTCCAAACAATCAGGTTTGAAAAAAGGCTGTATTGACCATAAAGTACCTGAGGCAGGTATTTTCCCAGACAAATGCTTTCCAGTTTCATAGGGCTGGAAAACTTGTAGGTTTTCTGTAGTTTATTGGTGCATGTTCCTCTCCTCTTGGCTTGTTTTGAGCTCTGCAATATTCAGAGCTATTTCCTGATGTAGACCTGTACTGTGCCTAGCACACCAGACTCTTGGTAAGGCATTAATCAGAAGAAAAAAATAGGGGCAAGAAAGAGCAAACTAGAGATTGGAAACATTTGGGTTTCAAGCATTATGGTTGCTCAGAGCTGAGGTATTTAATTTGTCCCATGGAGAGAAATGGATGCTGTACTACTCTTTCCAAGTATGAAGTATTTCCAAGTATTTCTCTTCTCCATCCCTCACTGTCATTCATTTTCACTTCTTTCCTCTTGTCCCTTCATTTCTGGGTGATAAGGAACCTTTCATTCTTTGTTTTTCAGATGGCATCTCAAGACTTGGACAGGATCAGATCAAGGCCTCTGTCTGAACCACCCTTGGCTGTGTTGTTTATCAAAACAAGCCCTGTCCTTGTGCCCATGTTTGTCCCAGGAGCTCACCAGGCTGCAGATCAGGTGTTTGATTTTTCTCTGTGCCCAGCAAAGTTCCCTGGTTCAGCTCAGCCACCCCTTTCCTGCTCCCTCCTGGCCTGAGCACTCGGGTGCCCTCGAGCCCTGCTCCGTGCTGGGTGTGGATTTATTGGAAATGGAGCAAGCCAAACTTTCTGAGATGTTTTTCCAGGGGCTGGGAGCTGTGCCCTACCTGCTCCACCCTGAAAGCTTCTGGTGGCAGGCTCAGTGCTGTGGGGCAGAGCTGCCAAGGGAATAGTGAGTCTGGGGTCTAACAGTCCCCAGCAAAGGTCTGAGGTTGTGCATCCCCTTTTCTCTTTAAAACTTGCAAGAGGGGTCTGGGAAGTGAAAGCAGAGGTAGTGACAGAAATTGTTTTTCTGATTTCTTTCAAGAAGAACTAAGAGCAGTTTGACTGAAGAAATTTTGTTTGCATTTCTCCTGAAAATCTGGAAGGGTAGGACTGGTGGAGATTTTGTCAGCAGAGGAACCATGTGAATAAAGCTGATGAGTCAAGAGAGAAGTTGGTTTTAACCCAAGCCATTTGTGCTGAGGGCAGCCCCACACTGCCTTAGGAAAGCTGTGATATGAATCCCACCTGGGAGGTCTCCAGCACCAGGAAAAGGGAATGACCTGGTAATTAGGGTTTTTGCTGGTTTATTATCAGAGTGCCTGGGGGAGAGAGAAGGTATTTGCCTTCATAGATTGACCCTGCTAAGGGCACAGAGCCCTCACACAGTTGTCCTGTCTTGCTGCAATCCCTCCAGCACTGCCTGCTGGGACACCCATGGTCACTTGGATAGATACTAAACCTTGCCATGGAGAGATGTTTTTCGGAGAGGAAAAGCAAAATGCCAGGTTTGCTGGATGAGACAGGAATAAGAAATCCAACCAGCCAAAACTTTTGCTACCCTTGAGCCCAAAACATCTGTGCCTCACGCCATTTTATTCCTTTGAGGGCTGTTCTCATGCTCCTTTGCTCATGGGCAGACCTTGCTGCTGTACCAGCTGCAGAGAGCCTCGTTGTTCCTTTCCCCACTGCTCCTTTTTGCCCTTGGTTCCCCCTTCCCCAGCAGGATATGAGAAGCACAGGGCATCTGCCTGCCAGTTTTGCTTCACTGACAGAATCCTCCACTTTTTTATTAAAGACAGGAAGTGTTTTCCAGGCTGGAGGTGACTCTAGGTCTGCTTGTCTCAGGCTTTCTAGTGACTCATCTGTCTGCAGCTGATACGAGGCCGTCTGATGGATTTTTTAAAAGCACAGACAGCGTTATGTGTTGAGATATTGAAAGGCTGATTTCTGTTTTGACTGTTGTCATGTTGGCTTGCAAAGCCTAAGGTATGTGTCACTTTTGGGGGTTAACCACTCTCATTCAGGGATTTTATTAATAGCTTCTATGCTCATGAATGAAAAAAAAAAAAAAAAAAGGGCAACTTGTTGAAATTGGAAGGAGTAGGAGGGAACTTCTCATTTTTTCCGGTCTGCTGTGAATTTCAAAGGCTTTCCTCAGAAAGAGAAAGGCAAGGAGGCTGAGTTTCCTTCTTCCTGAATGGAGCCTCTGCTGATCACAGCAGATCTGACTCTGGCTGTGCTATGCTACAGAATATATTGAGACTTACGAATGAAACCTGTTACACATTAACCCACTAAATATACACCCACTATGTCTGGAGCTGTGTGGTAGCAAATTCAAAGTTTAGAATTTAGAGCAAAGAAAGTGGGGCTGTAGATTGTGTTTAAGTTCATAAAAGAGATAAAGGTAAGATGCAAATTTCAGCATGGAAGAAATCAATTTAAAAGAATTGTCTGAGACAATTAAAAGTATTTCTTTGGTCACTGACTATTAACTCTAACCCCTGAAATAAATGATAACAAACATGTCATTTAATTTAGAGGCATCTGTTTCTTTTTGTGTTTTATCATGTCTTTACCCTTCTGTGATTATTCCTCATCTTTTTGAATAAAATGAAGCAGTTAAGTAATTTGAGTGGCATTTACAAAAAGCCCCACAGGTTCAGGAGCTGTGCAACTTCCAGATGAATGTTTTATTAAACCTTTCAAGGGTGGCCACATCTCATGTCCTTCATTGCTGATTTGGGGCATTTTCCACCAAACACAGCATCTCTGCAGAGGTGATGAGCTTGGAAGGGAGAGGATTTGAACAGGGCTGTCTTTTGTCACCTGAGTAACCTCCAAGTTACATCTGGAGGGGACATATGATGAAGGTGAAGAGGCTGGGAGGTGGAATAAAGCTTCAGCTCTGCTGCACCTGGTCCTGATCCAACCCAGTGAGAGATGGGCTGCAAATGACACCTGGAATCATTGGTCCCTGAGTGCCTCACCGAGAGATTGATAGCTCTGTGTCAGAGGGACAGAGGAGATGAATTAGTTGGTGTTCTGACTGTGCATTAACAGAGCTGCAGGAGCAGGCAGACAGGACTGCCTGAGCCTTTCACTTACCGACAGATACTGGAGGGTAAACAAAGCATGGGAAAACAGGGAAACAGCTGAAAGGGCAGAGGAACCCCCTGGAGATCCTCCCAGTTTAATGAGAGGGTGTTGCATTCCTCCCTCAAAACAGAAGCCCCTGAGACTGAAGTAACAGGAGAAAGCAGAGTCCTGCTCTGAAAGTCTTAGGCAAAGAGGTGGAGGGGCCAGGTTATCCCTCTGGAATTTTTATTGACTCCAGCTGCTTTTCTCCAGGCTGATTCACCTCTGTCTCTAAGGAAACACAGGGAAGAAATGACGTTTCAAGCAATCTGGAGGGACTCACAATGTGCCTTCAGGGCACTGGGTGTATAAACAGAAGAATGTGAGATCAATTACCTGTGCTGTTTAGGTTGGCTATTCCCTCCCCTTCCTTTGCTGACCTGTAACAGAGCTTGTATTGAGGTGATTCATGCCCCCAAATTCTCTTGGTTTCTATGGAATACTTTGCAAACAGCATAGACACATGACATAACCAAATCACGTGTGTGTGCACTGAGAAGGTTATCAAGGAGTTGGTCATGGGCTGCCATCAAGCTTTCTTAATTGTGTTTTCATTCACATTAGTTAATTTGCACTAATTAAGAGGATAAACATTTGTAAGCTACAGAAAATGTATTTTGGGCAGTGATTCATGGTAGCATTGAAGAATGATAGAATGGTTTGGGTTCAAAGGGACGTTCAAAGGTCATCTACTCCAACTCCCCTACAATGAAATGAGTGGAAAGCACGAAGAATATATAGAATAGAAAAGAGATTATTTTTCTGACGGACTTTTAAAATGCCTTTCATTCAGGTGCTGTGAACAGACACAATGAAAGCACCTGGTTTCTTCACAAACACAACTGCTAACAGTGTATATTTTAACCACACAAAGACCAGAAATTCTGACAAATCAGTGTCATCCTCTTAATTTTGATCTTGGTTTAAACCATCTACAGCCTCAGCTGCGTTTTTCTTGACAAACTGATTGGTCAAAAATTCTCCAGTTTCACCCAATTCTATTTACACACCCTTCTCTATCAGTAGATTATGTGACAGAAGGCTCCAGAAGCCCAAAGCACTTATGAACATCTTTAGGGTTTATTGTTAAAAAACACATCCAAAGTCACATAAAGAAATGATCAGCACCCAGAACAGGGCTCTCAAGGTCTTGGGTCAATGTGTTCACCAGATTTGTTGGTCCCAAGTACATCTTTAGTCCATACAGCCTCCGTTGTCTTTTAGTCAAATCCATGTGCTTTTCCAGCTCAAAGGAAGATCTGCTCAGGAATTATGTGAAGTGCAGCTTGTTCTCCCCACAGAAAACAGGGGTGGGTTATGGGGTATTCAGTAATTCCTGAACAAGGCTGGACCAGGGAAGAATGAAGGTCAAAGGAAGGGTTGTAGAGGAGTCCCCAGGCCCACTGAGGTGTGTAATGACTGTAATTACAGTCCCTGCTGGGTTCATCCCTGTGGCACCTGGTGGAAAGAGGAGCTGTTTGTCTGTGCATTGAGCTCCTGTTAATGGTTAGCTGAAAGCAAACTTACACCTGCTCAATGGCACATTGTCCTGGAGCCCACAGGAGTGGAGGGCAGGTGACCTTTTATGCCTGCCTGGTGGAGGTCTAGAGCTGGGAGTTGTCTCAGCTGCTGGACAGAAAAATGCATGTGCAAACCCTTTTAGAATTTCTCAGCTCCTACTCTGTTGATTGGATTATTGAGGAAGCCCTAAGACTAAGGGAATTCCCAGTCCATAAAGCTGATTTTCCACTCTTATGGAGTATGTGGATGCACTTGCTTTAATTCAAAAGCAATGTCACTACTTTTTGCACCATGGAGTTGTGGGGGTAACTCGCTGTCAAAATGAACAGGATGACACTGATTTGTCAGAATTTCTGGTCTTTGTGTGGTTAAAATATACACTGTTAGCAGTTGTGTTTGTGAAGAAACCAGGTGCTTTCATTGTGCCTGCTCACAGCATCTGAGTGAGAGGCATTTTAAAAGTCCCTCAGAAAAAGAATCTCCTTTCTATTCTATATATTCTTCATGCTCCCTGCTCATTTCACCGGCCAGTGCAGGGTGAACCAGGTGATTATGGGAGCTGAAATTACACAATATCAACTTTTCAAACTGTTCTATCTTCTAACCACTCTATATGACAGGTCACATTCTCAATCATAGGTGAATTTACAGGGTCAAGACCAGCTCCCCTCCCACTGGTGATTTGATGGCTTCTATTCAGCAACTGGAGCCACAACCTTCAGTCTGACCATTATAAATACCAATAAACAGCTTTGGCCCCAGGTTAGTGGGAGGAGCAGGTGGCCACAAAGGACATGAAAAAGGGCCCTGTTGTGGCTCACCTCTGCCCTGATCATGGGCTCCTGCTTTGCAAACCACAGGTCGAGTCATGGGCCACAATGGAGATGTCTTTGGCCAATGGCACTGGGGAGCTCAATTCCATCTCTGTCTGTCCCAGCACTTGTGCCAGAGCACAGCTGCAGATCCTGTGCTGCACCATGCTGCTTTTGCATGAATTAAAATTTCTTACTTTAGAAAAATTATCTATAAAAGCAGAAGAAAAAACCCCTCCAGCAAATAGTCCCAGTTAAGTTAAACAAACATGTAAATTTATGGTAAGCTCTATGAACTACTGAGAAATGTCTGCTAAGGCCCATAAATGTGCTGGCTTTTAGTCTCAGGCTTAATTACCCAGTGCTGCTTTGCTGAGTGCTTCCAATGTGCAAAGAAAATACATCAGAGCTGGATATAACAGCTGCTCCTGTGCTACAGAGATTCATCCTTTTGGGAGAGGATATATATTTAATATTTCTGAACAGTCTGGCCTGTGTTGATAGCTGGCTCTCGTTTATTTGGTAGGATCCTATAATTCCTTCAGATCAAATCTGACACCAAGCAAAGCGTGAGCACTTCTGTAGATGTGAAATTGTAAACAAAATTGCAGTGCTGCTAATTTTTGATTAAACTCAATTCCTCCTTGAATACAAGCTCTTTATAGCAGGGTAGGAAGTAAAGCTGGTTCACCATTAATCCCAGAAGAAATCTAAAATCTTTTTTTTTTTCTATGAAACTGTATATTTTAAAGTCCGATTTAATTTCCTTTTTTTTTTTTTTTTTCTTCTCTTTAGTTTGTATCTTTGAGAAATACCAACTTTTCAGTTTTTATTGTACTTTCTCACAACTTCCCCTCTGGAGATTTAAGAATCTGAGATATTTATAAGCTCAAATACTCTGATTTTACTGGTCCTTCAAAGGCTCCATGTATGGCTCAACCTTACAGCCTGCTCATGTCATTCTCCATGGTTTAAACAAGGCTGTTAAAGAAACCAAACCTCTAAGGACAAAATCCCCCCAAAGGTCATTTATCAGACATTTGGCAGACTAAGTAGCAGCCCTGATAATGCTTCTGATGGGCTGAATGAAAGATCTATAATCCTTTCCTATAGCAAATGCAGGCAGATCTGGATCTATTCCTCCTAGCAACCAATAATTTGACATAAATTACACAGTAACTGCTTAGCAGTGTTGGGAGGGTGGTGGTGGGTTTTTTTCTTTGCCCTCAAGATGAACTTCATTTGCAGCAGGGCTGCCAAATCCATTTCATTGTAAAGAAATTTGCTTTCTAAACTAGATACCCCCAGGGATGGAGATTGTGTGGAAACGAAGCCAAATCCAATTGCTTGGCTATCTGTATTTGGTTGGATGTAAGTTAGCAAACAGTATCCCTCTTTGCATCTCCTATTTACTGAGCCCTTTATTTACTGGCTCCAGGCTGCATTCCTGGAAGCCTGGCAAGCTGTTAAAACACGTGGAGCCTGTTGGAGAGCTGGGGGAGACTCCCCTTTAAGGTGTCCTGGAGCCCCTTGGGGATGTCTCTGTGCAGGGGGAATTCCATCCCGTAGTTCTGGGTGGGGGTTTGAGCTCTCACACGCCACTTGTGATCTGGTCCCAAGGCTCTGCTGGCTGAAGCTGTGACCTGGAGTTGTTTTCACTCTTCTTTATGTAGTTATCTGATGGAAATCACACTCTTTCCCTAAGGAAACCTCAGAAATCCTGTCAAACTTGTACTTGCTGGTTGTGGACTGAAACTTCTTTTTTTCCAAAAATGCTGTTTCACTTGCAGGATGGGAGGATGGGTTTGCTGCTGGCTTTGAACCCATGGGATCCAAATTCCAAGGAGTCCAGGGTGCTACTCTGTTATAGATAAACCCTTTGCTCTATGAATGCTGCTTGTCCCTTCAGTCTTTAGATCGTGGCAGCAGGGTACAGGATGATCTTTTCTGCCTTTGAAAATCCTCCTTTTCCAGCCTCTCTGCTATCACTATCAACTTCCAACATAACTACACTAGAAAGTGTAAGTATAGAGCTCAAAACCCCCCGAAAACACTGCCCAAAAGGGGAAAAATATGTTCTCTCAGCCAATCAGAGTGTGGACTGAAGAATGAGTCACGTCTGATGTATTTAAAAATATATGACCTATTCCTGTAATGTAAAACATGGCCACCGCTCGCTGTCCTAACACAGTGGAAATTCCATATTTATTCTCATGAAGCCTATCTGTTATGTTATCCAATTGAGTTACTTAGAAACAGCAATTGCTGCAGTGCTTTAACAGGGTACTGTAACCAAACTTTCCTTCGTGAATTCACTGTAGGCTTGTCTTGACAATCCATGAAGATGATGTAACCAGAAAACAGCCCATTAATCTTATCTGAAGCTTTAAATTCCAAGGTGCAATAAATCAAGTTTAAATGAGTTTCCACTGAACAAAAGTAGAGGGGCTTTATGAAAAACTTTCATTTTAAGTGAGGGTTTCTTTTACTGCATGTTATTATATAATTCTTCAAAAAGCAGCTAGTTATGCTAAAGAGAGAAGGCACTGATGAGTCTTTTTGCTTCTGCATCCTTATAAGATACTTTAACAGATGCAGAAGATGCAGAAACAGAAAAAAATAAGAATGAAAACCAAGGAAGGGGTGAATTTGGCATCATGTTCTTGTGGGAAATCCATGCAGAATTTATTCCTTCATGGCCTGTGGACAAAGCTGATCTGGTGACTCTGCAGAAGTTTTTGGCAGCGTCTCCCTGTCTGTACATGAGCCCATGTCCCCCCAAGCCTCCCCCCTGTTCTCCCAGCTGTCCTGACATGGATGGCTGTGCACAGACAGTGTCAGCAGGCTCAGGAGTGGAGGGCTGAAAAGCTGGGGCTCTGCACAAAAACAGTGCTCTGGCTTTTAGCAAAGTTTCCTTACAACTTCTCCCTACCTGCCAGCTCCTGCCTGCTGTAGGATACAGAGGCTCTAGGATTACTAATGCCTGCACCAGAGCCTCCAGTCAAAGTCCCATCAGAACTGCAAAAGAAACTGGAGGCCCTGTGAGGGGAAGCAGAGATGGAGGGGGGGAAGTGCATTTATTAATTTGTTGTCTTTGAGATTTTTTGATGCTAATTCTGTGAGCACAAGCAGTGTGGAAGCAGGGCTTGGCTGCCTGACCTAGTACTTCCCAAAGATGACAGGAGCAGGTCTCTTGGCTTCAGCGTGCCTTTAATTCTTTAGAAGTTTTTAAGAAATTCCCCAAACCATATTCAAAAGCCAGAGCCACATCTTAGTGTTTCAGTTCCTTTTTCTCATGAAGTCCATTTTCAGAATGACCTGGGGCAGGGTGGGGAAGAGAAGAATTCAGTAAAGCCAGGCAGGGTCATTTTGTCTGGAGCTGTTGGGAAATAACTGTTCTAATGCTGGAGAGCCCTTGGATGGGTGGCAAAGGGCTGGAGCAGCAGCCTTTTCCCCTGGGTCAGCTGGAGCTGGAGCAGAATGTTCCCAGTGAAAAAGGAAGGAAGCTCTCCTGCATAAGTGGCTTTTCTGGGATGTACAAAGCTACTTTTAATGTCTGAATTTTCCTGTGCAAAGTGCAGACACCGGTGTTTTCTCACCCAGAAGGGTTGCAAGGAGAATAAATCAACACCATTTGAGAGATGCCCAGGTGCCATCAGCACCAGGGAAGTGTTTTTGGAAATGCTGCCAGCCCAGGAGTCCTTTCATGGGATGTGATTCTGCCATGCCTGGCACAGGGATGGTACTGGCCTCAGGGAGGCAAGAAACACACAGGGATTATAGGCAGCTGCCTCTGTTATTTGGACACATTTCTCTTGCACTGTGAGGAGCTGTGGCTGTCTGAGGGTTCCCCTCACCTGTGTTACTCATTTCCAGCAGTGATTTTGTGTTTCCATGGCTTTATACCTGCTTGGCTTCTACATGTTTGTGTTTTACACAAGGAATGAAGGGAGGGGAGGGCTCCTTTGGATTGCTCCCTATCCCACCATGTCTCTGAGAGGGTTTAGTTCTGGTGGCAGGGCCAGGTGAGCCACAGAACATTCAATGGAGCTACCAAGGCTCCTTCCTCAAGCACAGAACTCCTCTTCCCATCTCCATATGGCTGGACTCTTCTCTTCTCTTCTTCCCACTTTCCAGGATTTCTGTGGAGACCTGTGTGGAGCCTGGTGAAATAACAGGAAATGCTTCTGACAATCCTCAAGAGTTTATGACCAAGGAAAACCAAACAAGTACCTTAGCCTAATAAATGCCTTGGGTCACTTTTCTCTGGATAGAGCAAATAAAGGACATTGGTGGAGCAAAAGGAGGGCATGGAGTATAAGGACAAGACCTAAAAGCTGATACTTATATACAGAAGTCTTCCCCTTCACAAAATCCAGGTGAAATCAGTAGAGTTTCTTACCAGTTTAAACAGCAATCTGAGTCTGAATGACCTGTGGGTTTTTCAGAGTGACAACAGGGAAAAGAAATTGTCTTATCACATTCTTTCTGCGCTCATGAGATTAAACACACGTTTGAAGGAGACATTGTAGTCTCCTTCTTAGGAGATACTCAAAAGCTGCTTGGATACAATCTTGAGTAACACTCTCTTGAGTAACATGCCCTGCCTGAGCAAGGAGTTTGGACTTGATGACCTCCTTTCCAACATTGCCCATTCTGGTAAAATCACAGCTCATGTTTGTCCCTAAGTTCAAGTATTTGTTCTTGAAAATTATATCCCAGGCCAGTCACAAACTATTGAGCCTGGTGGTGGTGGCTTAGGTAGAAAAGAAAGTTATTTCCCACCCACAAAGAAGTTATAACAGAGGTTCACTGTCTTGGTGATGGAAGAAGTGAAGGTATACAAGCAAATGGGTCCTTTCTGGTCTTAGGAAAATATTTGAATCCACAAATTTCCCCTGGCTGTAGCAAAGCTCACACTGAACTGAGGAAGAGCTGAGGCACACAAAAGCTGGCTGCAGCAATCTTGCAGTAAGTAGATTTAGTAAGAACAGCATGAGAGGGAAATGTTTGCTGATGAAATGTGACCTAGGTGTCGAGAGCTCTCCAGCAGGGGAACAGTTCAGCTGCCTCCCTTACCAGGTGATCCTTTTACTTCAAACCATATCAATGAGCTTCTTTTCCCTCCCAGAACATGTTTTGAGTCAGCTTGAGAAACAATAGGTTTGCTAGGATGGCTTCTTTTAAGCTAACTAAAGGCATATGCAAAGGCATGCTTTCCTTTACAAGCTATATAATGACAGGACCTACTAAATACAGCAGAGGAATTCTTTTGGGAAGTCTAGATTTCCACAACAAGAAATTCTCCTCATTTTCCTACATCTAGGACAACTGGGTTTTGTCATTCCTTGTCATTTTTGTCATTCCTTTGCCTCTGCTGGCACTGCTGCTTTTCCCTTTAATGATACAGTGTTTTCCAAGAGTAATAACCCAGGATAGACCAACAGATTCAAAATCATTGTGTTTGCTTTTCTTTTGAGTTCTTATCAAGGCTGGGAACTTTTCTATTAAGTTCATATTTAATTTCCCTTTCCCTCCTCGTAAATGCTTCCCTGATTAATTCCTTTTTATTCCCAAGTGAGAATTCCACACTGCCCATTTCCCACTGCCTCTGCTGCAGCAAGGAGAAGACAAGGAGGGAATCAAGGCACACATAGATGGTCTTGCAGCATCAGCACAGCAAGAGGCTCAGTGAGTCAGCCTTGAGTCATGAACAGCAGCACCAGTCTGGCTAAAGAGGCTTCACTTCCCGACCTCTGAGTGGGAGGGGATTGCACAGCCTTGAGTAAATATGCAGACACTCATCAGCCCACCAACTCTGAGCTCAAAACCTGGAATAAGGATTGGAGCCTGTATTCTAAATGCAAGGGCAGGGGAAGCATCAGTTTGAGGTAAAGAAGATTGATAAAAGAGCTGAGTTTGAACATAATGATGAAGTTCAGGGCATGTATAGGAAGATGTGTGGGCTTTTTGATCCCAGCTTCATAAAATTCTGCAGGAATTGTATGCCCCTTCAGGACCTTCTCTGAGTGTTGTAGGGTTCTGGGGCCCTTGGGCCATTGCATCCTTGCATTTATGGAAGAGAACACAGGGAGTGCAATGAATGAATGCAGATTCTCTCATGAATTTATAGAATCTTGCACATTTTTTCCCTTATTATAAGGACCTCCTCATCTCCCAGGTTCCCTGACAACAACCCACAAAAAGCCCACAACCTCAAAAGAGACATCAACTCTCTTTCCAGGACAGGGAAAAGCAGCATTTACTCATGTATATTCATTTTCTGGATGAAATATGATGAGATGGTCATCAAGTGAAGAAACACAGGGTGGCCACAGGCTCAGGGCAGTGCCTGTCCCCTGTGCTGGGCACTGCTGGGGCACCTCAAATCCTTGTCCAGTTTTGGGTCCCTCATGACCAGAAAGTCATTTAGGGGCTGGAGTGTGTCCAGGGAAGGGAATGGAATTAGGGAAGGGACTGGAGCCCCAGGAGCTGCTGAGGGATCTGGGAAAGGGGCTCAGCCTGGAGAAAAGGCAGCTCAGGGGGGACCTTTTGGCTCTGCACAACTCCCTGACAGGAGGGGGCAACCAGGGGTGTGGGTCGGGTTCTGCTCCCAGGAAACAGGGATGGGACAAGAGGAAACAGCCTCAAGTTGTGCCAGGAGAGGTTGAGGTTGGATATGAGGAAAAGTGACTTAGTTGGAAAGTTGTTTCTGTAGCTCAGGGGAACAGCAGGAGATCCATTAACCATTATCATGAACTGTGGATGCCATTTCATGCCACCCACAGGTGCAGAGCTGCAAAGCCTGGCACTGAGCTTGGAGTAATCCCAGAGAAAGCACAGATTTGTGTCTGAGCTCCCTGTGAGGGTGCAGGTGGAGGGGATCTTGCTTTGGGTCTTGTGCAGTGTTGGATGCACAGCTCCTGCAGTACCAGGGCCTGTAGGGAGTGTTATTTGAACAGCCAAAGCCTCTGGGGGAGAGGAGCAGCAGGAATGGTGGTTTTGTCCCTTTCCCTCTGCATTTTCCCTGTTTTCCTTCTTTTTTTCTCTCACTAACCTTGGAAAGGGTCTAGAGAGGTGAGCCAGTGGGACCAACCTCCCTTGTGAGACTTTCAGTGAGTGTGCCCACCCTAACAGGCTGTAAAGCCCCAGCTTCTGGCATGAGAGATTGGTGGTGGGATGCCAGGTCTTGGGCATATCGTAATCCAGGTGAACTGACTGGGGCACTGTCTGTCTTGCTGCAGTGAGAAAAATCCATGGATGTCCAGCATAGTGGAAAATTACAGAGAGTAAACAAAAATGTCAGAAGGGACAGAAACCTCTTCTGATGCAGGGCCAGGAAACCTCAAGGTTTGGAGGAAGCTGTGCTGGTGATTCAGGGGGTGGTATTCTTCCCTTTGAGTCAGTGCTGAACCCACGCCTGCCCATGACCACATCTGAAATACAGCTCCTCCGACAGCACCGTGCCCACAAGCACTGTGCTGGAGGGCTGCCTTGTTGCTGGATTTTTCTTGGAAAACTCCCATCCAGGAAAAGTTCAGCCTTGACCAAGGTAGCTGCTGAAAGCTGGCAGAATCACAGCAAAGGCTTTGTAGCTTTGCTTGAGCAAGCAGAGGAGTTCAGACGTATTAGATCAGATCCTCTGTTGGTAAAACTCAGCGTGACTCTGGCTGGACTGCAACTGCAAACATCCATGGCCCAGCTCTGCTGAGTGAATGGCAGAGAGGAGCAGAGCTGTTAATCCCAATAGCTGCAGAAAAGGGCCCTGCTACTTCTAGAACCAACAAATGAGGGAGAACATTTTGTGCAGCGAGGCTTTCATGTTTCCTTACAGATGAAGAACCTCTTAAAAAGGCAGCTCATGTGGGAACGTGTGAGATAGCGCCTAAGGAAACACATTTAATAATAACATTCCATCAGTCCTTGATAATGGAATGGTAAAATGGCAAACAGCTGAGCAGTTTTTTCCCACAGAAGTGAATACACCGAAAATATTTGGGCTGGTTCTGCTAATCAATGCTTTTACAAAGCAGTGGGATGATGGAGATGTAGTTTCAATGGATGTCTGTGGTGTGGAAGATAAATTTTGGTTAAGTGCTTCCCTGGATTAGTTTCAGATTGCAGAACCCATAAGAAATTCTGGAGCTGTAATAGCACTTAAACCTGTCTTATTCCATATTAGCCAGAGCTCCTAAAATAAAGGGACTTGTGCACTTGTTGGCCTGTATAGCTGCAGCTTAAATAAACCCCTTGAACTTGGTAGCATTACCTTTGGGTGGCACTTGACTTCAGTCACATACTTGTGTACGTGTGGATTTGCATAGAAATGAGGGGAAGGAAGGAGAGGGAGGCAGAAGGGGAATTAATTCTGCCTTTGGATTATAATTTACTTCCTCCTGCACTACCAAAGCCCGTTGGTGATGCCTGAGCAGAATGTGCAGTGTTAGTTTGCACTGGGCCGCTCTGTAAATGCTTCTCAGAGCTGATGATCCTTGGCTGAGGAACAGGGACCCTTCTGCAGAGCCCAGTCTGAATTCAGAGTGAACACTCTGCTGCTGAAGTGAAGAGAAGCAGCTCATCAGATTCACCCAGCCACTGAATTTCCAAAGCCACAGTGACAGATGTGGTGATGGTCAGAGTGGGTTCAGCTATACAAATGTGGGAGCATGCTGAAATGGAGAATAGTTTGCTCTTTCTCTGCTGACAGCTTTTGACAGAAACCATTTCTCTTATTCCCAGATCCACCCGTGAATATTATGAGCTCAGAAATGAGGCCTGCAGCCAAACCATTCTTGGTATTGGTTTTGCTAAAGCAAACAAAAAACAAGTGATGAGGTCTGTTCATCTGTTTTAACCCATTTCTAATTATAGCTGTTTTCTCAATCCAATCAATTCCTTCTGTTGCTCTGGTGGGATCACTTAGGTGGTCAGCAGGAGCCAATGACTCTGGCTGAGCCCAAATCCAAGGAACCTGTATTTCTCTCTGTGTTATGATCCAGTGATGGTTCCCAGCTGGACAGTAGCAGTGGGATCAGGGGCTCAAACTCCTTCCTTAGTCCCCATCACTGTGTCAGTGCCTTTGCTAAGCTGGTCAGAATCACAGAATCACAGAAGGGACCTTAAAGCTCATCCAGTTCCACCCTCTGCCATGGACAGGGACTCCTTCCACTATCCCAGGCTGCTCCAAGTCTTATCCAGCCTAGCCTTGGACACTTCCAGGGATGGGGCAGCCACAGCTCTGGACAACCTGTGGAGAATGAAACTTTTGACTTGCTGCTGGTGATTTTTGGTAATAATTACTTATAATTATGACATAATTTCATTAAATCTAGTCAGAACATCAAAAAGAAGAAAAAAAAAATCAAATATTTGCATGAATTGAATGAACAGTTTTTGACAAAATGGTTCAGATTTCCTAGCATTGATTGAAAGCAAAAATCAGACATGGTCAAGCATTCTTTTGAGTTTGTCCTTTAATGACAAAGATATTGTGAGAATAATATCTGACCAGGTCTACTTTCATGCTAATGCCCTGTGCAGCAGACAGCAACTCTTTCCCTTAAGTTGCTTTTCCTTAAGTTAAAAATTAAGCTTCTGGGCAGAATCCTGCTTTTATGGACATAGGCAACCTGATCCATGTAACTTACTTGAGCAGAGCAGCCAATTCCACCATAAATAATTTGCAGAAATGTGTGTAGTTTGTTTGGGTTCCGTGAAGTATTTTTGTGTTTGGGTTGTACTTTGTTTTCCCCCTTAGCAATTATGTTATAAGCATTTAACTGGGTGAGCAGTGCCAACGAAAACCCTTCTAAAATATCCATTTTCATGGTCATCCTGCCGGCAGGACTTAAACTTAATGACTCATGTGAATCTGTGTTCCTGTCTCTCAGCAGGAGCTCCATAAATCCTAGAGGAGTAGCTGCTGCTGGATGGCTCCAGGAAAGATGGAGGAAATGAGCTCCCCTGGGACTGCTGGCAGATGGAGGACACACAAGGCTGCAGGGAGCTGAGTGGTGCTCCAGCTGTTGGGCACATCTGCAGCTGGAGGCACTGCAGGGCTCTGCTCGCTTTCCCCCATGCTACCCTTGAGTTTGCATTGGCAGGACTGAGCTGGAGTCTCTTTGTGAAGGACACAGCACCACAAGACCTCAGCACACCACAATGCCTGAGGTCTCTCACTCCCTTCCAGTAACACTTCTTAGTTTGTGAGGGTTTTGGTGTTTTGTGCTCGCCACCTTGTTTTGTTAGGTCTGCCTAAAGGTTGTGGTGAGCGTGGAAAGGATGTGCTGCAGCTTTGAGCTGGGCTAACCACCTCTGCTGGGCTTCTCTGGGATTTGTGGGCAGTGATCTCAGTGCCCCAGCTGCTCTCCAGTCCAGTGGAGATAAATGACGTCCACATTCTCAAAGCAGTGTCAAGGCAGTGATTTATTGAGTGCAGCTTCTTTCAAGAATGATGACATTTACACAAAGTATCAGTGAGAAGCTAAAATGCAGCTTTGGGGTCCCGATTTGTGGAGCACAGGAATTCTTTCTGCAAGGACATGGCTTATGCTGTCAGGGTGTTACAAGGGGTAGCAGATGAAGTCAGCCAGACACAGAAGCCCAATCACCAGTGGGAGTATGACTAACGTGTCTGCCATCAGCAGGCTGCCATCATTTATTCCTGTCAGAGCTGAGGCAGCTGCACTGCTGGAAGAGGGAATTACATCCTCCCTCACATCCTTATCCCACTGGGGAAATGGGAAGGATCCCCTGGGAGACAAAGGTACACACAATGTCCAAGTGCTCAGGTCACTCTTTGTTATAAGATGGCCCAAGAGGCTTCTGAAAGTTATTTTAATAAAATATCTTCAGGTCCTGTGGTGATCAACCTCATTGTTCAGGGTTATCTTCTTTTCTATCAACAGCATGCCTGGCCTCTGCCTGCCATTTATCCACTGTGTGTCAATTTAACTCTCATTTCAAAAAGAAAAACTCTTCCTCCCTTCCTTCCCCAAATATGTCCCCAAAGAGAAGCAGAGTGACTCTGCCTTTAATATGAGACATCTGGTCTCTGGGATCTACAGCAAAATCAAAGAAAGCATGAAAAAAATGGGTGGAAAAACATCCCAGCTTTTATTTTCATGTCCCACAGAAATGCCTCCCACAGAGCTGCATGAGAAAAGTGAGACAAGAGCTGATAAACAGCCCACAGAGCAGCGATTCATCCCCTCTATTCCCCTTTTGCTTTAAAATATTCCTTGCACCTCCCCAAACCATCCTCTGCTTAGCTAAGGTGGAATATTGATTTTCATCCCATGCTAAGGATCCTTCAGTGATAACTCAGAAAACTTTGCACTATGTGTAGTTGATCAGAAGTGCTCTGACCTTCGAGCTCTTTGGCCAAAGAATCAGACTTTGTAAAAAGTAAATGTTGCTTGTTTAACCAAAAGATTGTGGACTATGAAAAAATATGCATGGAAAACTTTTACCTTTAAGGTGAGCACTGAAGAAATCTCAAAGTACTTCTGATTTGCAACCCAAACCACTTTGGACTTTTTATCTGGAAACAATGCTGTGCTAATTCATGGGAACTCTAGCACACTTGCCCTCCCATCCTGTCTTTTCTTGGGGTAGGATGCAGACATTTCCCTGAATGCAGTGATTTCAGTTCTAGCTGAAGTAACCCAGTTTACAGATTTCTGCCCCAAGGTTTGAATGCTCACTGAGACTGTTGCTGAAACCACAGGTAAGCAATGAGGCACATCACAGGATGATTTCACTTTCTGCTGCCTTCCTGTGGTATTCATTCCCTAGCTCAGATCTGCAGCAATGGCCTCATCATTAGAAGAATAATGGAGAGAATGTGACTCTCAGTCACTTTTGAATCCCTGCATCGTGAGTTGGCTTGGCATTCATCCTGACTCTTAGCATAAATTACAGTAGCCAGAGGCTTGGTTTAAATTTGTACCAAAGATGGCCAGGGCCTGATTCCAGGACTTAAATCAGACTCCTACACTCAAACCAGGTATGAGGCCATAAGTGTTCCAGAAACTTTTCCTATTCCAGAAGAGAAACTTGTCCATCCTGCCTGGGTGAGAATTATTGTCCCTCAAACCAAGCCTGGTGTCAAAGTACAGGGTGCTAAGTTTGTCTTGGAAAGGTTATCTCACTGTTTAAAGAGGCAGGAATTGGTCCCCTGATCTCAGCTGGGAAAGGTGGATAACTAAAAATTCTCATTTGTGCTCCTTCAGAGGGTTAAATATAATGTGAAGTTAAAATGTTAATGGTAGAGTAAAAAGTTAATGCTGGAGTCAGGTCTAAATAAAGGTCTGACAAATTAAAATGAAAGTGAGAACAGATCTGCATGGCTTCAATTGATCATTGACAGGAAAGGAATAACACAGAAATGCCTTCTTTAGTAACTTCAGAAGGCAGAGGATGGACATTCAGCATGAGATGAGGAGGAAGAAAGGAAAACTTCTGGTGCAGGGATCCTCTGCAGGACTCTGGACTATGATAAGCCTCTGAGGGGCAGAAAGCTCTAGGAACTTAGAGGAGCAGCTGAGCAATCTGAGCAGTGGAAGCACTGGCAGCACAACAGCAAGAACCATGGCAGGGTGAGAGACAAGTTCTTACTGGAATCAGAAGCCCTGGAAAAGGTTGGTTTTGTACCATGTCATTGTAACTTGTAATCTGCTCTGCAAAAAGCAGTGGTTATGATCCAAACCTCCAGCTCTCTCCAACACTTACCACAGCTCAGAGGCAGCTGCTGGAGAAAGGAATGATAACCCCACTGAGTTATTGGGTGGAGTCATGTGGAATTATGACACCCTTATTAAAACTTTCCCCATGCACAGTGGTTCCAGATATTCTTTGAAGATCTGTCTGCTAGGCCATGTAGAATGGATGACCTTCAAGACACCAGCCTTCACTTGTACATGTTAAAAAATGAGCCATGCTGAGTACAGAGAAGGGCTCCTGTTGGGTCCCAGAAACCTGGGGGTTTTGAGCTTTCTGTGCTTTCTGGCACTGACCCCCTGGAGAACACTGCTTTGGACCTGAGGCCTTGGAGAAGGCTCCAAATTTGAGTGATGGAGTTAAAATCTCGAGTATGTAGTTAAATAGAAGTGTGTGATTTCACATGGTGAAGGGTTTTAAATTTGAGGTTTTTATAGTGTAGTAATAGGTATGGGACAAGATGGAGGATTTTGGGCATTGTCTTTTTCTTTGTTCATCTTTCTTCTTCCTTCTTCATGGTTTTCAGGTAGTAGTTTCTGGCTGGTCAGTTAGTGTCACTCTAAGGGTCATGGGAATCTAGTTATTGGGTCAAAAGTATAAATAATATAGGTGTTAATTATCTATTGGATTGTTTAGCCTTAAAAGACCTTGTAGCAGTGGCACCTGTAGCCATTTTTCCTCACTTCTAGCAAGTAGCTGGAAGTGCTGTTGTATTCTCTGTACTTTCTGATAAAATATAATAACTATCCAAGCCCAAACATAAGAAAAACTATTTCTATTGTGTTTTTGTGAATCCTGGCTCTGAGGGCAAACAGATGAGAATAATTAAGTGGTGCAAAGCACCTGCACCGCTGTTACAGGCTCCTTCCTCAGGAAAGTTTGGGATCCACTCAGCAGCAGCACTGCAAAGAGCAGACTCCAAGGAGGGTGTGCTTGCCCTTGGTTGAGGTTGCAGTACTGGTGAGGAACGTGAGGAACATTGTAGGAACTTAGGAGGTATCTGCTGAGGGTTCACCCATGCCTGAGCTAGGTAATCACTCTGAATTTCAGAACTTCTCACAGTCAGGATACCTCGCAACACATCAGTACTGGTGGATCAGAAATAACCTGGAGCTATTCTCACTGTATTTGGTGGATCCCCATGGGCTGTGATGCAATTTTTGATATTAAATACCAAAAATGGGAGAACCTTGCTTATTTATAACCAAAGCCTGGAACTGAAGGACTTGCCAGGCTGGAGGGATGTCATGGTCTATCCTGCATGGAAGCCTCCAAGGCTGTTTTGGCAGTGGCTGTTACCAGCTCTAAGCTGGTGCCCCTCTCTGGTGGCTGGTGAAGGTCTGTGGCTTCCATCAGGTGGGACTGGGGCTCTCACAGCCTCCTGTGCAGGCAAGGCCTATAAATAACTTCTTTGTCCTGATTCAAAATTGAAAAGGGAATGTGATTTACTGGAGCTTGAAGTCCTGAGAGACTTTCCACTGATTTCAGCACCTTAGGCAGGAGGCAGGGCACACCCTGCCCGAGGAGGTCTTGCAGGGCAGAGACAGGGCAGAGACAGGGCAGAGACAGGACAGTGTGGCCACTCACTTCCTTCTCCATCACATTGCACTGGAAGCATCATCTCTGACCCTCTTAGAAACCTCTTGGAGCAGCTGATTGTACATGGTGAGAGATCCTCTCCTGAGTATTGCTCTACCCCTTGATAGTAAAGATTGGGGGAAACAATGGGTGTTTTCCCATGTGGTGTTTTTGGAAAGTTTTTATTGTTTCTCATGCTCTTCCAGTACAGATATGAGTCTGGATCAGAGCCAAACTTCCTTTTCTCCCTTTCTTTAACCACCCCCTCCCCATGAGTTGCCATAGTCAGGAACCTCTCAGACGTCAGTGACTCATCTTATGGGTCCTACTCTGATTACAAATGTTATTTGCAGTTGTTCCTGGATTGCTGTAATGGAAAGATTTGGACATGCCCAAATCTTCATACAAGAGCATGTAATATTTCCAAAGAGTAGTTGGTATCTTTCCATTTAAATGGGAAATACAGAAAGAAGGGGGACCAGGATTGTGGCAACAAGGAGATGCCCAAAGCAAAATGTTTCTGGTAAGTATGACTCACAAGAGGCAAAATACTTCTCCTTAACTGCTGGCCAGCTGAGCAAGAAGAGGGAAAGAAGATAAACAGGACAACACAACAGCATCTCTGCAAAGTTTCCAATCCTCCTGCCCAGTCTCTGAACACTAGTTTCCAAATGTCTTTCCCTCTTTTACAGCTTATTGGCAAGGACAGCAGGTGCTTCAATAGGATCCTTTCATATTATATTTTCCAAGAAGGTATATTTTATTAGATTCTGTGGGATTAAAGTAAAATCCAAATAAAACTGAGAATAGTAACAGCTTAGCTTGACTACAACTCTGGTAATGATATCCTGATTGCCTGTAAGTCTTTAGCAGCATCTGTCCTTCATTTTCTCTCCTCAACTACACATATATATTCACCTGAAACTTTTAATAATCAGGGGTTGCAAGTCCAGATTAGGCCAACAATTCCTGGAGCTGGTTTCTTGTTTACCAGAGTGTGCTGTTGCTCAGGGCATCAGAGAAATGTGTAGAAAGCCCTTTATGAACCAGTTCTCAAGATATTCTGCTTCAGAAAAATATTCCAGTCTGCAGTAGTTAAAGGTCAGCTTCAACCTGAATTATGCATTATAACTTTTCAGAGTGCCTCTGTTTGATTTAGATAACTCTGGATATAGTTGTCATCCATTTCCTTATATCCCTGCTAAGCTGTCAGCCTCGTGCTCCTCGGTGGCAGGCCATGCCCTGCAGGGAAAAATAGGCAGTTTCCCCCCAGAAATGGGGATTAACTGCTAGAAATGAGTACCTTTAGTGCTTGAGGGAAGCTGGGAGCAGTTCATTAATCCTGTGGGGGATGTTCCCAGTGCAGAGATGCCTACAGAGAAAGATGAGGTTCATCCTACCTGTAGCTGGATCAGGATGCTTTGTGGAAAGCTGGGTAGTGCTGCAGTGGGAAAAAATACTCTCTCTGCTGCTCCTAACAACAGATAGCAGCATTTTCTCAGAAAAAAAATGCAGCCAAGTGTTTTTCTATTACCAGAAAAAAGAATATTTTCTGCTTGGTCTCCAGTACTGCCAGCATCAGAAACGCTTTTCCTTTTCTTCTTTTTTCTTTCTTTTTTTTTCCCCCAGCATGACTGGGATAGCTCATGACATCTTAGAAATGTGGGTGCCAAAAATCTAAAGTTTTCTGAACAGTTCCTTAACACAGGGTGAGTTTCCACTGCACTTTTAGCCTGAGTTTGAACCCTGACTTCAACCTCCCCACACAGCAAAGGCTTGTGGGGGTGGTTTGAGCCAAAGTGAATTCAGCAAGGGGTATAGATAAAAAAAGGATGTTTCACTCGAGTTCAGATCACCCACTCACAAGCACTGCTTGTTCTCCACTTCCTTCCCACGTGTGGCTCTCCATAGTTGTGTTACACATTACACTGTTCACCTACACACCAGTGCAAATGGAGTAGAAACATTTGTTTTATTTGTATTTTCCTCTGTGTTGTAGATAATCAAAACACATTGATATAGGATATGGGACAGAAAGACTTTTTACTCAAAGTTCAAGTCAAATGGCAAATCATACTGAGAGAGGTCATCATACTCATGACACTAACTGATGTCTAAAACTCAATATAGAAGTTCAAAATCAAACTGTGTAGAAGTTAGAAAAAAATATTATTTTGGTTGTGGTTTACCTTGATAATACATTTTTAATTAGGGAACTTTGAACATGGTTTTTAAGAAGAGTTATCTGTAGGGATCTGCTTAGCACAGATCAGATTGCCAATAATTTGGAAAGTTCATAATCCAGTATTAATTCCTGCCTCATGGCTGCAAGGAAAAACAAGGTAGTGCTTCTGATGGGCCCTGCAGACATATAACCCTAGAGCAGAACTGTAGGCTGGGCTCATTTTTATGGCTTCTCATCCTGTATATAGCACAGGAGCAGTTAATTCATTAATTAATTAGCATTGCCTAGGATTTTCTACAATCTAAGCTAATGAGGTCAAAGTTGTCCCTGGACATAAATCAGAGTAAGAATGTGCAAATGTAGGATCATCTGGGTCTGTGTGATTTTAGTCAGATTCCTCCATTTCTCTGCTTCAGCTCATTATCTAAATCGTATTTTGTCCCTTTATATTTTATTCTCCTCCAAGCAAAATGGTTTTGCCTCTTTATAGTTCCCCCAGCCCATTAACATCAGGTCACATGGTACTGTGCTAGTAAAACTTGTAAATAAACAGTAATTTTTCCTGGAAACATTTATAATGTTCAGTACATTCAAGGAATCATAAAAGGATAAATAAAATAAACATTTTCTTTGTATCTAGTGGAACTTTAGGGAAGCTATCACTGTGTTAACATTGATATCTCAACCATAATTTCCTTTTAAAGGAATACTTTCAAGCATCCCATGGAGTGCAGAGTTTCAAACATTTCAATATCTTTGAGGAGCTGCAAAGATTAAAATACACAGTTGTTGCTCTTTGCCTTGTGGCAGTATGAAAGATTTCAAATCATGGCAAAAGCAAAGTATCCTTAATTAATCCTCAACACCACAGCCCTGAAAATGTTGAAACCATCCTTTGCTGCAGCCTGTAATGCTGTGGTTTGATCCAGCAGTAAGGGCTTGTTTGCAATCTCAGAAATTTATATTTTCTATTTCTGTTTTGCAAGAGCAGGACATTGCCTTGTCTCATTCCTGCCTCTGTTATCTCATTTCTTGCTCTGAATTTGCATTGCTCAAGCTCCAGCCCTATTTGCTTCAGCAACAAAAGCTGCACAGATGAAGCAATACCAGGAACAATGCAACTAAAAGCCTAAAAAAAGTTTTAAAAATAAGAAGAAAAAAAAGCAAGGTGAGAGGAAAGAGACCTGGGAGAAGGTTCAGAGCAACTCTGTGACATTGAAAGTCAGAAAGCACAAATGACAGCGTTCCCCAGAGAGACAAGAAAGTTATAAAGAAAATTCTTTCTGCACTTGAAGAAGATTAGAGGAGGCTACAGCAGTGTCTGTAGGAGATAGCTGGTATCACCAGGAGATTTACAGGAATTAATTGCACTGAAGCAAGTTCTTGCTAATGACAGTTACAGGGATCATCAGTTGTTTTTGGGAGACTTTCCCACCATCAGTCTTGTATGTGCTTGGTGTGCATTTCTCTGCTGACAAGTCAGGAGCTACTAGGCTGGACCCAGCCTAGATTAAACCTCTGCTGCAGAATTGAGCTTTAAAAGGGGCTGGCTTTGAGCTGAAGTATTGATATGGCCCCACCACAGCCAGGCTGAGCTCAGAACAGGGCACATGTCCTGGACAAAAATGGACTCGAGGGCAGATGGGCTTTAAAAGCAAATCTGCTGTAGCTCAGCATGGTGAGCTGATGTCCTGTGACAAAATGGTATTTTTCAAGTGGTTATAAGCAGGAGCAGGCACATTATAGTCTCCCTGAGGTTTGTTTTCCCCCTTGAAGCTGGAAATTCAGCCTGACATACGTCTGAACTCGTGGTCTTTGAGATGACATGAATGAATATGTGGCACCTGCAGGCACAGAGAAATGTTGTGATCAACGATTTAGCTTGAGGAGAAAGCTGAAAACAGCTGGAACAGTGCTCAGAAAGGTGAGCTCAGTGCAGCTGCCATTTAGGATGTCTTGAGTGTCCCTGCTGGGCATCACATGGAAAATCAGAAGTGTTTGTCCCTTGCAATGCATCAAGCAGCCAAGCTGGTAGAAACATCTGGAGTCCAGGCAGAGAAAGCACCAAGAAACATGGTTGCAGATGTAACCCTGACCACAGAACCACAGACACAGCCCTGCTCCATGTGAGCTGTAACTGTCCAGCCTGGAGACTGGGCACACCAAAACCTTTCCATATATCTCTGGAAGCCTTTCCTCTAAGTTAGGATGTGCTAAGTGCTGTCAGAAGATGATAACGAGGCTTGCTTTTAATTTCACCCCATCACATGTGATAGAGCACAAAGCAGAGCCTGGCTGTCCAGGGGTTTCTGCCCAGGGGTTTCTGCCCAGGGGTTACTCCCAAGCTCTGGAGCAGGCCAGTAATCTGGCTCTTCCCAAGCTGCTCCTGTGTGTCTGACATCACTTCTTCCATGCTGAAAAGCCAGCAGTCTTACCCGTAGCAGAGATGCTTTTTCCCCATTGTGCAGTATCCTTTGGGATGTAGAAAGGAGTAATGAGGGCTAGCATCAGCTTTTCTTTGAATGCAGAGCAGAGGGAAGGAACAAAACTGGGTTTGGGGACTCTTTTCCCTTTCAAGGACTGCTTGTTTGGTGGATAGTGCAGTGTGTCTGACAAACATGGAACAGCATGCAGCCCCATCCCTAGCTTTGTCCAGAAAAATAAATAATTCCGTGAACTGTGGTACCCTGACTTCATCCCAGCTCTTGCTGTTGGTACAAAACACCAATTTGCTGCCCTAAAAAAAGCCTCTCTTGCAAAAAGGAGACACCGAGTGTTTCAGTTGCATCTGAATGATGAAGTGTTACAACTCTTCCCCAAAGCAAGCCTTCAAAGGCTTTAGCTGATCAGATAAACATTCCACAAACATTTCTGCTAGAGCTGCAAAATCTTTTGTCTCCAGTGTGCCTCAACCCCGGAGAAGAAATAAGGACAGCAGATGATGCTGAGGAGATGTCTGCAGCATTTCCTGATCGTGGCAGACGAAACACACATCAGGATTCCCCCCTTCCTTCTCTTGGAATTAATGCTGATCTGACACAATGCTTTCTCTTTTCTTCCCCCTATCTGCTATGGCCTTTTGAAATAAAGCTTAAAATCAGAGTAGTCCAAGCTCCTGCCTTCCAGCAGATCAGCACTCCTGCCCAGCTTGGTGTGGTTCAGACTTACCATGGGTGCTGTTGATCCCCTTGTCTGGGTTGTCAATAAAGGTATTAAACAGAAGTGCCCCAGCACTGAGCCCTGCTGAGCAGCCACCAGCTGGGTGTAACTCTCTGGGCTCAGTCACCCAGACAGGTTTTTACTCAGAGAACACTGCAACCATCCAAGCCATGAGCTTTCCCAAAGGGAAAGAGCCACTGCAAATATGAGAGTTGTTTGTAAGCGATTTGTGTCTCCAGGGGCCTCTCCTTAGCCCGGGCACATCTGCAAAGCTGCCTGGGAAACATCACCGAGTTGTGTGAGCAGCAGATCTCCCTGTAAACACACCAAGCCAACCTTGTAGCTCCCAAACTCTGGTTGCTGGCCCAGGAAAAACAGGTGACCTCCTGCAATTCAGGAATCCCTCCAGTTGTCCATTCTCTTGATGGGTTTGTCAGTGTTGCAGCACCCTCACTCTGAGGCTGGGAAGTGCCTGCTAAAATTCCCTCTAATCTAAAGAGATAAGACTGTGTGTGCTGACCATTGTGTTGATCTGCGTGCTGAGGTTTAAACCAACCTGAAAATCCAGGCCTGAAAATCCAAAGCTAAGGTGTCATAGCTTATTTATAAATAGTATTGCTGCACGTTCTCCTGGAGGGAGGAAAAGCAGGGTTTATGTTCTGTGTGCACCTGAGGTTCAGGTGCACATTTGGACAGCACAACTCTGTTGGAAGACCTTGTTTTGCACTCAGGAGCTCAAAGAAAGAACTGGAGAGGGAAGAGCTGGTAGCAGAGAGCTGCTCCCCTGCAGATTGACACACCATGGCGTTCATGAGCAATCAAGATTTTTGCATTTGATGCAGCAGCAAGGAGAAGGGAATATGCCAATAATGAGCCAAGGAGACAGATAATTCACTTGCTCAAGCAGCAGCAAGCTTGTGATGGAGTCTTTCTGTTTTCTGCTTTCTCTTTCCTTACACAGCCAGTCCACACAAGCTTTCACCATGGATGAACCTAGAGCTGGCCAAAGCATTTGCAAATTCCCATCCTGCAAAGTGCCAGCATTTTTGCAGGTCTGCATGTTTTCAACTCCCAACTCTGCTTGCAAAACGTATCCATCCTACCCCAGCCTGTGATTTTAGTTGTGTAGTAGATACTGATTGCTCTGGCAAGTCAGGCTGCTCACTTGAGTCAGGCTAGGATGTTGCAAGCATCTTGGAACACAGGCTTTTCCCTTGGGATTTCAGTAATTCCCCAGGACTGGCACTCATAAACAAAATGATATCTGGGATCAGCGTTGGTCTCCAGATTATGGTCCTGTGTCTGCAAATACTTTCACCAGTGTTTATCCCTGAGCACAGGGCTGGGCCCATCGGTCTCAAGCTGTTTAACTTGAGGAGACAGAGGCAGAGGAGTGGTCAGAGGGATGCATTTCCCTCAGCCTCACTGCCTACCAGAATGGCCAGAGCCCAAGCTTCCAGTCTGCATCCAACATGTCAGCAGGTGATGGAAAGCCTCAATTTGGGCTGGCCAGGCTTTGTCCCAGAGCATCTGAGGGGCCTGAGGAGCTGCACTGCACAGAACCTGTAGTTGTGTGATGGAGCCTACAGCCAAGGCACTGGGGCTTTCTAACCACTGATTTCTTCTGGCCAGGGTTTTACCCACTGGCCTCCCTTCAGTGAAGTAGTGAAGCCAGCACATACCCTTGCTTGGCCTGCAGGCTCTCATGACTAATAATAATAATAATAATGTCTTAGTAAGGAACATTTATGACCAATTTAAATAATTCTGTCTTCTCTCAGTGTGTCATTACAATTATTTGTGTCTGTTAAATATATCAGATTATCCCAGACACCTATTTAATTTTAATAGCGGTAAGAGAAAAAGAGGATGGTGCAAACCTCTCCCAATAACAGGAATGTTCTTTCTCCTCTATTTGTCTATTCTGCATTTTCAGCAGGCAGTACAATACAAAGGAGCCTGATAGGTTCAGGAGCACATATTACTTGTAAATACAACTGCTCACTCTGAATCTCAGATGAGGATGCTGGTTGTAAATGTGTAATTGCAATTTCTGAAACAGGAAACAGATGTATTCTGTATTGCAACCCTCTGTGGTTTGGAGTGGGGAGGTGGGAAGGGTGTGATGGCCAAGGTCAGAGATGTGCTGCAAAATGAAGGGTTATTAACTCAGAGATTAATAACACTTGTCACTGCCATGCTTTCCTCTGTGGGGCTCAGTGTCCTTTGCAGGCAGCAGCTGATGGGCCATTGATCCATTGATCCCTCTGTGTCCAATTTGTGATAGGGATGTGCAAACTGTGATGTGGTAATTCCAGCTCTCAGGTTCCCAGCACCAGATAAAATATGATGGCAGCATGATGCAAAACAAGGTGGTCCTGTGTAAATTCATTTTTCTATTTCGAAAATATTCTAAAAATGCAGCTGGGTGAATTCCATGCTGGCAAATGTTACATTGTGATAGGAATTGTCTGGGTTCTGACAAATGTAAAAGTAGGAAGTCCGGCTAAATTCTACCTCATATAATCTAGGTAATTTTACCAGAAAAGTGATTGTGTTAAACCAACACAAATGCAACAACAAAGATCTGGTTCCAGTTACCATGAAACTAAGGCCTGCAGGACCTGGAAAACATAGGTGATGATGTGCAGTCCCTGCTTCCTGCAACTGGGCTCAGAAAAGCAGTTTGCAGCCACCCAAGGACAGCTGCTGAACTGCTCTCGCTTCAGATTTGCTCCTGGGTGGCCTTGGGCTCGGCTTTGTCTGTGTTTTAAGGGTTAGCTGATCTAATTGCACTGCCTGGCCCTCCCACTGGGGACAAAATTTATCTGGCAAAGGATCTGCAGCTGGAATACACACTCAGGTGCACTACTGAGTACAGCAGAACTGCCAGGCTTAACAGGTACCTGGAGCTGCCTGGTGTTTGCTGCCCACCCCTGTGCTCCAAGCCTGCCCAAATTGCAAAGGGACACAGGTGATGAAATGAAGGCCTTCTGCCTCAAAAGGGGACCTGATTAAAGCTGTACCTGCCTGGCTGTTTGCCCAATCCCTCTGGCAGAGGTGGCTTCTCCAGAGCCACGTTGGCAGGAGACAGAATGTGCTCGTGTCCATTTCTGGGCTGGTGAGGCTGTGCTGTCCCTGCTGCCTGCCATGAGACCTGCTGCTCTACTGGCAAATGAGACAAGAAAGCAGACAGGAGAGGTGTGTTTGGGTGAAGGAGGTGTGTTTGGGTGAAGGAGGTGTGTCTGGGTGAAGGTTTCTGGACCACAGCTGTCTCAGAGCTCAGAGAGCAGCAGGAGCTGCCATTCTCCTGAGATAATGCTTCCACAGCACCAGGGTCTCCCAGCTCCCTCTAAGGACAGAACTTAGCAGGCAGTCCAGGAGCCTGAGCTCATCCTCAGGGACAAACACCATTGCTGAGACAGAGGAACACCTAAATCCATCTGCTTTTTGAAAATAGTGATATAACTCTGGCAACAGCAGGTTCAGAACTCAGGGAAGCCATGTGCCATCCCAAGCCTTCCCTCCATGCACACAACCCTCTGCTTCTCACAGCATGGCCACAATTTATGCTGTCAGCTCTGTTCTCACTTACATAGCAAGGACACAAATGGATCTGAACCTTATTTCTGACAGGCTAAATTTCTGACAGATTGGCTGGCACCTTTCCTTTCCTAGCAGTTCACTGGACTTTGTTTAAATCCCCTGATTTGCTTCTGCTGTTTGGCTCAAGTTTTGGAGTCTGCTCTGCAAAGCAAAGCCATGATCCTGAAGCCATGAGTGAGACAATGAGAAAAGCAAAGAGAACTCTGTGGGGAAGAGATTTTACCTGAGTTTGAGAGCATAAGAACTTGACCTGACTTTGACTTCTCCACGGGCCAGCTCAGACAGCGTGTGGGCAAAGTGAGGTCAGGCAGAGCTGAGTGGGCAGAGGTGGGCACAGACAGGGAAGTTGGCACATCCACTTGTTTTCTGCCATGGTGCCAGGAGACAGAAAGTGGGGAATAGGTTGTTGAAACGTAGGATAGAGGAAACAGATGTGCTCTGTGCCCTGCTATGGCCAGCCAGGGCTGCAATTGGCCATGGCTCAGGAAGGGTGGGAGCTGCAAGATGCCCCAGCACCAGAGCAGGGCAGCTGAGGTCACCAGGGTGGATTTCAGGGCTGGCTTGTGTTGAAACATGATGTGGTATTGCTGTGAGAATATGAAATACAGCCATACTTGGAGCATTTGTTGGGCTGTTGCTAGGCAAACATTTCAAAAACAATCATATTTTGCAAACTAATTCCTTCTTTTCCTCCTTTTTCCTTTCCCCCCCCCCCGAGGCCCTTAATATATTCTTCATTATTTTTATCATCATATCAATTATTTGCTGTTGCTGTGACTGAGCACTTATCAATTTCTCAACTTCATGAGTTAATTTTCCAAATATTCATCCCGTTACTTGATGCACTACAATTCAATACATGGCTGCACTGATTCCTGAGGCACAGGAATTGTTTTTTCTGCATGAAAACGGGCTCAAGGAAATCACCTTTCACAGTTGTATTGCTGGTATGAATTTTGCTCTGTGTGGGGACTGGAAACCCTTAGACATTATTAAAGAAAGTGCAGTCTGTTCCTCACAGCAAAAGAATAAATAAAACCTAAGTGCTTTAAATTAAACACATCGGATCAAAGCTATTTACTTTATAAGATTACTCTAAGTGAATTTGAGCTACTTGTCAAATACCAGGATTATGGCCATGGAATGGTACAAATAAAGCTGGATTCAGCCTTTCCCACGTGTCTCCCTTTTTCCTATGATGTCCCACTGCCCACCCTGATTCTCTGTTTGCCATTCTTGGTCTCATGGATGATCTCCCTGGTGTCCTCCCAGGCTAGGCAGGAATGTGCAATGAGAGACACTTCCATCTTCATTTTAGGCATCTACCTGGCACATTTCTCAGTTCCCTGAATGACTTCTCCAGGATTACAGCTGTGGAACTCCCAGGAGCTGTAAACCCTCAATGCTGATGCTCAGATGGTGACACACTGCTGCATCCAGAGGCCTCACCAGCCCTCCCTGCCCAGTGTGTCCATCCAGGAAAGATCAGAGGCACCTACGCCTGGTTTCCCAAGAGCTGGAGGTGAGATCACCCCTGGCACAAACACCAGAGCACAGATCACAAAATCACAGAATATTTGGGTAGGAAGTGACCTTTAAAGGTCATTCAGTCCCACCCCCTGCAATGAGCAGGGATATTTTACACTAGATCAGGTTGCTGAGATCTCTGTCCAGCCTGACCTTGGACACTTGCAGGGATGGGGCAGCCACAGCTTCTCTGGGTAACCTGTGCCAGGCCCTCACCACCCTCATTGATAAATTTCTTCCTTATATCTAAAGGGACCCTCCTTCAGTTTAGAACCATCCCCCTTTGTCCTAGAGCAAGGGGCCCTGCTGAAAAGTCCATCTCCATTTCTCTTACAGGCTCCATTTAAGAGCTGAAAGGCCCCAGTGACGTCTCCTTTTTCTTTTCCAGGCTGAACATTTCCAATTGTCTCAGCCTTTCCTCATAGCAGAGCTGCTCTATCCCTCTGCTCATTCCTGTGACTTCCTCTGGACTCTGCTGGGGACCCCACCAGTGCTCCTGGTGGATCTCCTGCCTTACCCAGACCAGGAACAAGGAAAAGGATGCACATCCCTTCCTGGGCTCCTCAGATAACACTGGTCCTCACTGCTGGGTGGTTAGCCACAAAAATCAACAGCCAGTTTCTTGGTGTGGATTTGATGTGATCAGTATCAGCAGAGGATTTCAGATTTGTATCTGTCAATCAGCATTCTGTGTGTCTGCTTTCCTGTCTTCTCTCCCACCATCCAGAGACAACAATCAGCTCATCCCCAAAGAATACATGGGATACACTTGATAGCACAAATTCCTTCCCCTGTCTTGCTCCCAGTTTTCCCAGAGCACTTTGGGTGCATTTTATCTCCTCAAGGGCCACAGAGAAATCCACAGTCACACACACACACAAAAAAAAAGGTAGTCTTGAATGAATTAGTCTTTGTATCTCAGCTGGAAAATTATAATTTGAACCATTCCACTGGAGCAGTGAAATAATATATGCAAAGTGCCTGAGAGGAGCTCAGCTTGGAGGCTTCTAGTGGAAAAAGAAAGTTCAGATAGACAAAAAAAACCTGGCATGAAGGAGAATGTCATGAGATCAGCCCATAGAATATGCTGAGGAAGACAGAAAATGACTGAACAAATCTAAGTAATTTGGGTAGCAGTTTGCATTTATTAAGTTCTGGCTCATCAGAGGTACCAAATTAGGCAAGTGCACAAGTGCTGTGTTTATCATAGCCGGCTCCTAATGAGCATCCTCCACTTAAGGAGCTCCACTTAAACAAACAGAGGCAGCCAGGGGTGCTGGGGCAGTAATGAGGTGTGAGAGGAATGTGTGCTGAATTCAGCCCCTCTCTGGCTAACCATCAAACCATTAGTCCCACAAGAAATTCCCTAACATCGTGCAGGAAAGATAGGATACACTGTGTTGTCCAAGCTGCCTCTACCACGTGCTGCCTGCAGAGAGCCCAGCTCCCACTTCCATGGAGAAATCCAGGATTCCTGGGGCTGCAGGATTTGCTGGTGATGTAAACCAGACCTGTCTTTGCCTCCTTCCACACAGACTTGCTTCCTGCATTAGACTTCTGTTCTTCAAGTGCTTTGTCTGGTCTAATCAGGCTGCTGGACACGAGGGGAGTGCTCTGATATTTAGCATGGAAATCCCAAGTGGCGTTTTTATCAATTCCTTCTCACTGCACGCTCCGAGTGCAGCCGACAGCCATGAGCAGCAAACTCACTTGAAATCATCCCAGGAAAGGAAAATATAAACAAGCCAGGAGTAGCTCTCATATGCAGAGAGAGACCATTTCTCCTTAAATTCAGCTTTTCCCTATACCTCCCAAATCATAACTTCACAGATGCCCTTTTAAAACCCAGGGGATAAGTAAACAGGCATTTATCCTGGCTAGGGTCTTGTTTTGGACACCAGTATTTGCATCAGTATTTGTATTTCTTCAGTACCTCGGTGAGTGTGTCTCTGCACTGTTGCCAGTGTGTCTCTGTTGTTGTTGCCATTTCACAGAAAGATTACTCGACTTCTCCCACATCACCTTGTACTAGGTTTATGAAATCCTGAGCTTTTGAACACATTTTTCTGAAAAAAATACTCAGTTTCTAGTGAGGGCTTATCAATGGTTTTAAGGTAAAAGGTAATTTTGTCATCTCTTAAGAGTTTTCCAAATTTATTTCAATGAGCCTTAAAGTTATATGCACACATCTCTTAATCATTCCTATTATTCTTGTGTGACTTTTCTTCTTCTTTTCCATCAAAGTTTGGATTCATCAGTAATATCCCTGTAATCTCACTAGTGATCCCTTTGCCAGAGATGCTCGTTCTCTGATGCACACAGCAACTATATCCAATTTATTGTAGCTGTCTTGCCTTGCTGTTTTATAAATCCATATCTCCGAGGATAACCTTCACCCCAATCCCTGCTCTCAAATTGTATTTCTTCCACTGAATATCTGCAGTTTGGATTACTCTCCCTTCCTGGCATTCCCTATCCTGAACAGAATCTTGTTTCACTGTTTCCTCCTCATATTTCTGAGTGCTCAGTGCAATACAGATGTTGGCTGGGAGTCTCAAAGTCATTTCAGATGTGAATGTACTCACTCCTTTTGATTCTCAAGGAATTAATGATGTTGTTAAATAAAACCAGACACTGACTTTAATCTTTTTACTGCTCCCTTCAGTATCTCTGCTTTTCAATATGGAACAGCCACTATTTTTTCTTGTCCCATGGATCCTCCATCAGTGTGCTCTCTGGATGAAGGCTTTCCCATCTTCTCCACTCTAAATGTCTAAAATTTTGATTCCTTCACTGCAACATCACCCCCCCCAGTAGTCCAGAACTATTTGTCCATGTCCAAGCCAGGGCTCTGGTTTATTTGGTGCGATGAATTCTCTTCCTGTGTACATGTGAATATGCAAAGGAGGCTAAAAATGGCCATGCAGGCTTAGCACTCCTGCTGTTTCTTGGTGCTAGGACTGTTTGTCTCCTGAGCTATAATCTGCCCTCAAGGACACAGCTAATGTGGGTTCCTCCTTCCCACATAATCTCCTCTCTGTTTATGGAGACAGGCAGAGACATGGGCTGCCCTGTTGGGTTGTGTCTCATCCCCAGAGAACAGGGCAGGTTGATCTTGGCAGTGTTTTGCAGGACTTTGCTCAGACCACCTTGCAGTGACTCAGGCTCCGGCTGTTCCCTTGGAGAGCTGATGTCCCATCCAGCAGATTCACATCCTGCCTCCTTCTTTGTTCATCTCACCCCTTTCATCCAGGTGCCACATCCCATTTCCTGAACTTTACACGTGACTGATGCCTCCAGCACCTCTGGGACGAGCTGTCTGCAGTTACAGGCTTCACAACTCCTCAGAAAATACCTGTATTTCAAAAGTGCTGTGTGCCCATCATCTTCCCTCTGGATGAATGAAAGCTGCTGAGTGGCTGGCACATGGGAATCATGTGAATATGGATTTTGGGCTTTGACCTCCAGTTCTGAAAGTTTAGGTTGGGATGTAGGGTAGCAAAAGGATTCACTAAAGGAGTTGTCAGTATGCACACATGAAATCAGGGAATCCCAGAATGGTTTGGGTTGGAAAGAGCCTGGAAGTTTATCCAGTCTCACCCCCTGCCATGGGCAGGGACACCTTCCACTATCCCAGGTTGCTCCCAGCCCCAGTGTCCAATTTGGCCTTGGACACTTCCAGGGATCCAGGAGCAGCCACAGCTTCTGTGTGCCAGGGCCTCCCCACCCTCACAGGGAACAATTTCTTGCTAATCTCTCATCTAAACCTCTCTCTGTCAGTTTGATCATCTGTTCATCATTTATATCTCATACCAAGCCCAACCCAAAGGAGCATCTCTCTTTATCTCCACTTCTTCTGGCAGGTTAGAACACACAGCTATTGCCACTGTACATTCATTTCTCCCACAGGCAGCAGAGTGGGAACAACTTTGGAGCAGTCATTTCTTGTGCAGTTGATAGAGCCCAGCACTTTGATATGTGGAGCAGCAGTTTGGAGGTGGCACCTCTGCCCTTGACTCCATAACTGAAGCAGTGATGACACCACCTGGGCTCTTTTGCTGCCCCAATTTCTGTTTCTATAAGAAGAGCTGTGGTATCCTTGGGCTGTGGCCATGCAAATATATCCTAGCATACAGTGATTTCTTTCTAATGCAAATGGATATCACCTAATTCTCACAAGGTTTCAAAATGCATCATAATTCTGTTTGAATGGAAGACCTTTGGGGTCAAAATCTATTCTCATGAAAGTGAATGGGAATTTTTCTCCTGGCTTTCATGGCATCCAGATCTGGCAAGCCATGAATGCAGATCTGTCGTGTTTCTTTCTCTTTCTTCATTAAGTTACAGTGATTTTTAATTTTTTTTTTTCTCTGGGAATCAGATTAGTGAATTCTCATTTGACTGAATACCTCTCCAAAGTACCTCAGTGAGACTGGAACATTTCCTGTGGCTGTCATATCTGCTTCAATATCCTTCAAAGTGAATGTCACAGCCCTGAACCATTGAAACAGGCTTTTCTTTCACAGCAGCAGAGCAGCAAACCAGCCTGGATAAGATGAGAGGGACACCATAAATATTACATAGAGTCTGAGGCATTTGCTGTAAATTCTGCAGGAACTATTCCAGCTTCCCACTGGGAGAGATTTCTTGGGAATAGAGAACTCTCTGGAGTTTGTAATAACTTCTGAAGCGATATTGAGATTTTTAACATTCCATATTACACAACAGGAAGCAGAATCTTAATGGAAACACTACACACAGTTGCCTTTAATAGGAAACAGAATCTATGCAGTGGTGGAGGAAAATGTAAAATAATATTCCCTTTTATTTTTTTTTAATTACCAGTGATTTTAGCTGTTTTTTTATTTACTGAACCCTTTATACTGCTGGATTCAAGAAAAAGCTGTGCAAGCTGAGGTGTGGCAGTCAAAAGACAACCTGTAATCTGCAGGCTGCTCACTCCAGTTCTCTCAGCTCAGGAGGACTGGCTGTCACAGCAGTGCCATCAGGCTCCAGCTTTGGGTTTGCAGGGGTTGTTTTAGACAGGGCTTTGAGCTGAGTCTAGATCCAGGTGTTTTCCAAAGCCAGCAGGACCTGCTAACCTTCAGGCTGCAGCAAGCTGAATCTCCTCTTGACCCCCTCGTGGAATGGGGGGATTCAGACTTCAAGTTGGCAGCATCAGCTTTTGTTCCCTTTTGGGAGTGTGGGATGCAACAGCCTGACTGGGGATTGCAAGCACACACATGAAGGGAATGGGAGGCAGGATCTTAACTCAGTAAGGCCTGGCTTAGCCTGCTGCTGCTGCACAGGGGTTGTGTGGCACAAATGTTTTTCCTGATTTTCTGCTGAGAGAAATTCCTTCCAACTGATGTTGCTTTTTCCTACAAACCACAGGGTACATGGTCTGGAGTCGAACCCAAACCTTTCGCTTTAAGGTGATTTGTGGCTGTTTCTTGGGTCTGAGCAAGGAATGGGGCTTGAACTTCTCCTTGCCCACAAGCAAGTGGCTGGTGAGTAACACTTGTGAGTAAGTCTCATCAGATGTCTGTGCAAAGGAACCTTTCCCCCACCCAGTCTGCAACATGTACAAAGTGATCCAAAGATCCTGTGGAAGCAGGAGGGCTCGGGCAAGCCTTGGCACCAGAGCTCACCTCTGACTGCAGGGAAGCTCTGACAGGAATCCACACTCCTTGCCTCACCCTTGTTTCATTTCCAAATTTAAATGTGGGATAATGTTTCTAGTAAATAGAGGTCACCTCCATGTCTGGGAAGGAATTGCATCTCCGTGCATTTCTGTGCTTGAATTTTAATAGCAAGTCTTTTATTTACAAGCGGTTGGAAAGGAGGGGGGATGTTTTAATAAATGAGTAATCAATGGGTAGCACCCAGCAGCTTGCTGCTGCTAATGTATAATTTTCCTGTCTGTAACGTGCTCAAGGAGCTCTATTGAGCATTTATGAACTCTGTGCATCACTCAGGAATCAGGCTGTGCTGTGAAGTGCACTCAGCTGCTGCAGACACTGCCAAGAAGGCAAACACAAGAGCCTGTGAATTAAAGGAAATCTCATTCCTGGGAATTGCACCAGGTCCTGGCTGCTTTAGTATCACACTGTTGGACCACAGTGAGAAGAGGGGTCTTGGAGTGTTTTAGCCTCTCCCAGAAAGGGCAGGACAGACAGAAAGTCCATCCTGGAAGTTTGCATGGTCGTCCCCACAGTCTGGTACTTTTTGCTTGTGTTTTTAGAAATTTCCAGGCAGAGCTGTTGTGGATAATTACTAAGCTGACACTGAAATCTGGTTGTGAGCTACTGAAGGAAGCTTTTTCCCTCTGTGCCAAAGGGTTGTGTGTTGAGTTCAGATACAGACAAATCCTTACCAGATCCCTCTGGAACTAGCTTGGAGGGGCAGAGCTGTAGCAGAGGGAAGGCTGTTTCCAGCTAAAAACCTGATGATAAAAACGATGCTACAGTGGGAAGCAGCTCTGTTGCTGGGGATGGGACCATGCAGCTCCCTCCATGCTGTTTTCCCTTCAAAGTGAAGCTGCTCCCTTGCTTCAGGAGTCCTGTGTTCACCTGTGTGCTCTCCTGAGCTTTGGAGCAGTGGCCAGCACAGCTGGGCCAAGGGCTCCAGAGCTGAGAGGGGACACAGCCCCAGCCCAGACGGGGATGGGGAGGGCTGGAAGCTCTCCTGTCCTCTCCTGGTGCTGGGGGGTGGGAGAGGGAGCTGATGACAGCTCACCTGGCTCACATTCCTTCCTGCAGGCATGTGGAGCCTCAGCTCCTGCATGGCTGTGCCCCTGGGAGAGGCACATTTCCTTTGCAGACCTCTCAGCACATCAGTAAGTTGTTCCACAGCTGCCCACCCCAGTTTCCCCACGCAGGGAATTCTGCAGGATCACTTAGCTCGTGCCTATCCCTCACCCCTCCCCAAGGGATGCTCAGCCTGAGGTCTGCCCACTACCTGTAAAAGAGATCAAAGAAAGGTCCTGCTTACAAAATTAGATCCCTGCTTAGTGGCTTCTGGCCTTTCCCATTTCTGGGACTGCTGTTCATTTCTGTTTGTGATTTTGAGCAAGTCTGGAAAATTTTGGCAGGTTTGGTGTCAGGAGTTTCTAATCTGAATGTATTTTCGTCTTTCTATGACTGAAAGCTACTGTAAGTCCCAGAAAGGCTTTTCCAGTGTTAAATAACAGTTTGTGGCTTCTATCCTGAGGCATATTTAAAAGGCTTGGTTTTCCTAAGGTGGATAATAAGGTGAAAATTGTCTCTTATTATAATTTCTCAAGTCTAGCTCTCTTCCCAGTTAGCACCAGAATGGTCCCCCCTGCTCCTGAGCATTAAATTCAACTGCTTTGACTTGTTAAAAACTTTAGGTTTAGCTTCCTGCTGAAACTGTAATTTTAGATCCTCAGTGGGTGTAAATAGACACAAACACACAGAGCAGCTCTGCTGAGTGACATTCCCTGGGAAAAGGCTCAAAGATTTAATTCCTTCTCATCACCTCTGGTGCTTGTTTTGAGCACACACAGACTGGGACACTGGGAAGGATTTTAGAATTTAACCTCTTGCAAAAACCTATAGTTTTTTCCTACTGTGGCAGTTGATCTGTAATTTTATTGGTTAAATCTTGATATGAAATAAAATGGCCAAAATGGGAACTTCATGCAGACCTTCGATGTCATTTTATATGACAATTTGCAAGAATACAAAACTCTACAAATTTGTATGGTGACCCACCAGAAACACTGGGAGTTTGTCATTCCTTCTCCATGAATTTATGTGTACAGTGCTTGGAGGGGGAGGCTTTTTCTCAGTGGGTTGGAGATTTTCCTGGAGTTTTTTGTTTGGTTTTGTTTTTTGGATTTTTTGGTTTTTTTTATTTTTAATAATTAAAAGCAGCAAATGCTTTTGGAGTTAAAAGGGAAATCGTCTTTGATAAGCCTGCCTGGAATGACTCCAGCTCAGTGTTGGGGATATGTAGTGCAAAGCTATGGATATAGATGGGGGTTTCAGCCAATTCCCAAGGGATAGCTGCTTCCCACATGGCCCTGGGGGTCCTTGCTCACAGCTGACATCCCTCACCCTGGACAAGGGCCATGCTCAGCCCTGGGGACGAGTGGGAGACACTGGAATCTGTTAATCCCTGTACACACTCACATGGACATACCCACTTGAGCACAGCAGATCTGGTTTTCTCACAGAGCAAGGGAAAGGTGTGGGATGTGGGATCAGCCATGATGGGATCAGGGCATGTTGGATCCATGCTCATGGGGCACCATCCCAAGAGCTGATTCCCCTGCTCAGCTCCTGCACAAGGGTTGTGTATTGCTCATCAAATATTCTCATAGAATCCCAGAGTGGTTTGGGTTGGAAGGGACAGTAAAGCTCCTCTCTGCCATGGGCAGGGACACCTTCCACTGTCCCAGGTTGCTCCAAGCCCCATCCAGCCTGGCCTTGGACACTGCCAGGGATGGGGCAGCCACAGCTTCTCTGGGAAGTCTGTGCCAGGGCATCCCCACCCTCACAGGGAACAATTCCTTCCACATATCTGATCTAACCCTGCCCTCTGGCACTCTGTCACTTGTAAGTTGTCTCTGTGTTCCTTGTCAGCTCCTTCAGGCACTGGACAGCCACAATTCAGTCACCCCAAAGCCTTCTCTCTTCTCTTCTCTTCTCTTCTCTTCTCTTCTCTTCTCTTCTCTTCTCTTCTCTTCTCTTCTCTTCTTCCTTCCTCCCTTCTCTTCTCTTCTCTTCTCTTCTCTTCTCTTCTCTTCTCTTCTCTTCTCTTCTCTTCTCTTCTCTTCTCTTCTCTTCTCTTCTCTTCTCTTCTCTTCTCTTCTCTTCTCTTCTCTTCTCTTCTCTTCTCTTCTCTTCTCTTCTCTTCTCTTCTCTTCTCTTCTCTTCTCTTCTCTTCTCTTCTCTTCTCTTCTCTTCTCTTCTCTTCTCTTCTCTTCTCTTCTCTTCTCTTCTCTTCTCTTCTCTTCTCTTCTCTTCTCTTCTCTTCTCTTCTCTTCTCTTCTCTTCTCTTCTCTTCTCTTCTCTTCTCTTCTCTTCTCTTCTCTTCTCTTCTCTTCTCTTCTCTTCTCTTCTCTTCTCTTCTCTTCTCTTCTCTTCTCTTCTCTTCTCTTCTCTTCTCTTCTCTTCTCTTCTCTTCTCTTCTCTTCTCTTCTCTTCTCTTCTCTTCTCTTCTCTTCTCTTCTCTTCTCTTCTCTTCTCTTCTCTTCTCTTCTCTTCTCTTCTCTTCTCTTCTCTTCTCTTCTCTTCTCTTCTCTTCTCTTCTCTTCTCTTCTCTTCTCTTCTCTTCTCTTCTCTTCTCTTCTCTTCTCTTCTCTTCTCTTCTCTTCTCTTCTCTTCTCTTCTCTTCTCTGGGCTGAGCAATCCCAATTCTCCCATCCTTTCCCCACAGCAGAGCTGCTCCATCCCTCTGATCATCTTCATGGCCCTTCTCTGGACTCACTCCAGCATGTCCATGTCTTTCCTATGCTGGGGACCCCAGACCTTTGCCTCACCTCCCTGGAGCTCTGTCTTTATCAGCCATGAGCAGCCCCCAGTCACTGCAGCCCATCCATGCACAAAGCAGCTGGTCAGAATGTTTGGTCAAGGCTTTGCTTTTCTCCTCCCCCATGAAAACTGGCTTTTAAACAAACTACTTCCCATGGAGAAATTTCCTTTTGCATGGACATTCCTGGAGGAGGAGGGGATGCCCAAAAAGCTGAATTGTCTGTGGAGGATAGAAACATCTGACGGTGCTTAAAAGGAGGGAAATGACCCCAAACACATCCATTTTCACTGGATTTGAGTGCCTGAGAGTGATTTCTCACAGCAGCACTGTATGATTAACCTTAAGTGGTTTCCATGACTGAGATGTCCTTTCCTAGGGGCCTGCTCTGCACTGGCTGCTCAGGGCATGAATTCCCAGTGTTGTCATCCCTGCCCCTTCCCAACCCTTAAATCCCTCTTGGAGCAGAGTCCAAAGGGATTGTCCACATCGAGCTGGATTTAGAGGAGGCAAGCAAGAAAGGAGGGGGGATATTTTCACATTCCTTTGAAACATACATTTGGAAAATTTCCCTAGGAAAGAAAAGTGCTTGTGCAGCTTTAGTTACTGTACATGTGCTTTGGATTGTGTGAAACCCTATCTGCTTTTCCTCAGCAGAGTCCTGATCCCCACAGGAAAGAGGCACAGCCAGCACTGGTGACTTCTGCAGATCTCCTTCCAGATCCCACAGGCAAGGAATGCCCCCAGCCTCTGCCCCTGCATCTTTCAGGGCAGGAGGAAGAGGAGGAGCTCTTCCTCCTTGGGCTCAGGCCCTAAGAACTTCTGAGAGCAAAATATCTGAGATACAAAGACTTTGCCAGGAGAGATGGATGTGGATTCAAAAGGCCTCAGATATTTGATCAGGAGGTGATTCTGAAGTGTTTTCCTACTCCACATCTTGATGCTGCTTGTGCAGCTGGATAATCCCAGCCTGGGGCAGAGCATGCTTGGGATGAAAAATCCAAGACAAAGCCCCTAACAGCTCACCTAAACTGGAGGGCAGAGAAGGAATGACCAAATGCTCACAGCTTGGTGTGAGTAGTCTCGAGTCCTCAGTTCAGATCACACCTCCTGTGCAGAAGTTTCTGGGGCTAAATGCTCAGACAGCTTCTCTTGCCTTTCCTGGAAATGAGGGGATTCCCTCCTCCTCTGTGCACATGTGTGTCTCCAAAGAGTCTGGGGGAAGAAATGATTGTGGGAATGTGTGTGGGAAGCCACACTGGAGAAACCAGACAAAATGACACCTTTTTGTCACTCCTGACAGGATCCAAGGGGGAAGACAGCCATGAGAGGACAAAAAACCCTTGGTGCTGTAATGGAAATGTGGTGCTGGAGAGAGTAGGAGGATGCTTCCAGGAGATGACTGGGCTGACATTGGTTTCCACTGCTGCTGCCCATGGAAATGTGTGTCCCCACAGGGGCTCAGCATCTATGTGAGGAGGAGGAGGAGGAGGAGGAGGAGACAGCTCTCTGAGAGGGGGAAAGGCAGGGGGAGCATTGGGAATGTGAATATCACAAAAACAAATCTGTTCATAATTACAGCCCGGCAGTGCTGCTGGCAGTCACTGCTTTTGGGGCTGGACCCTCACCCTAAACAGACATCTCAGCTCCCCCAGACTCATCTTGGATGAAAACTGGGCAGGATTGGCAAGAACAGCAACCTGGGGGTAGCTTCCAGTCTCCTGAATCAGCATTTTGAAAGCCAGACATGCTGAGTTACCCCCCTCTCCTCCCCCCAGGCCTGTGTGTATATAGACAGCCATAAAACACACATATAGCTCTGTGTTAATACACACTGCTGCCTCTGGGAAATGTCAGCCAAGATATTATTCAAAGATTGCTCAGCCTGCTTCAAATGCTGCTAGGCTTCAGAAATTACACCCCACTCCAGGAATGGGCAAGAACTGACACAAGGCAGCAACAACCAAAAATTTCCCAGCTGTTGTGTCTGGCCTTTAGAAAACAGGAATTTCTTGGTACAGAGCCTGAAACCTTACTCTTTCCATTCAGCATTGCTGGAGGGAGGGCACAGCACTAAAAGGATGTATGAGAAAGGATTTGTTGTCAGCAAGGTGCTTGTAACAACAACTTCTTTTTTTTTTTTTTAAAGACCTGAGTATGGACAGGCATTAGGAGGATGGAAGTAACCCTGCCTTAGTTTGTTTTTCTTCCCAAGCCTGTCTGCACAGAGATCCATCCTTGCAAGGAGCACATTATGCTCCAGAGCCCAATGTGCCTACATCACCAGGGGAGACAGCTCATAGCTCTGGGTGGGTTAATCAAGTTGGCTGCAGAAACACAATGCAGAGCAGGATGATCTCAGGAGAGCCCCAGGGGATAACAGGTATGATGTTCTGCTTGGCCTGGTTTACCTGAGTTTTCTCTGGGGACATCAGTTTTCAAAGGCTGGTGGAACAAACCTGCAGAGGAGTGGAAGAATAGCCTGTGATTCCCTTGACTGCTGTCAGAGATGTGTAAATTATTCCTAGAGATTCAGGACTGGCATGGGAAGCAGGTTCACCAAGAGCTGGATCAAGAGTGGAAGGTGTTCTGTTTTGAGCTCCTGGTGCACAGGACCTGAGGCAGGTGGCATTCATATTAAAGTATCTCTGGCTAGGGCCACAGGAACTGTCTGGAGCAGGGGATTGGAGCTGTATGACCTTTAAGGTCTCTTCCAACACAAACCATTCTCTGATTCTACAAAGGAACTTTAAAACACTCCACTGAGCCCCAGTCTGCCTTCCACAGGTCTTTGATACATGACTTGATGAATTGAAGCTTCTAGTGAAACATTCCTAAGCCCAAGATGCTCTTGCAGGGCTTCATTCCATGATGTATCTCACCTTAAGAACACAGAAGCCCTCAGCTTTTAAACCACCACATCTCCTCCAGCTTATATCAGCTGTCATAGTCCTTTGACTGGGAAATTTTCCTTTTGTGGCCCATGATGTTGTCTCTTGCTCAAAAGGTTGTTGGCTATGTGTCTTCAGGATGCTGTTAAAGCAAATCTATGGCAGCTCCTCCTTCCAGCCTTTCCCCCAGCCATCCACATCTTCCCTCCATGTGACAGCACAAATGACTTCAGTGCAGACTTCTATTGTTCTCAGAGTGCTTTGATGGTAGAAACTAAACTTTGCTCTTGCAGTGCTAATTGGGTACTCTACAAACTCTGATTTATAGCTGTATTCTACATTTTATTATCATGCCCCCAAAATCAGATCCATTCAGTCAGAACTCCATCCATAAGGCTGGATATTGGGATCTGGGCATTGTGATGAAATTTGGAATAATCAGAACCTCAAACATTGGAAATCACACTGCCATTTGTTCTACCAACTGTTACTTTTAGAGGTTTCTTTCAGTACACAGATGCACAAAGAAAGATCAGATGCAAAACACTTAGACCTGGTGAACATTTCAGTATAAGTGTGAAAAATGGCCTTGACAGAAGTTTGGAAAGGACAGGTCATGATGTCTCAGGGCTTTAGCAATGATCAGTCTGGTTTTTAGTAACAAATGCTGCAAACGCAAAATCCTGAAAGAGAGAGTTGAGAAGTTCCTGGAGCTTATTTTGGCCCTGGGCAATGTGGGTGTTTTGAGGAGCAGAACACCTCCAGCTCCTGTTGATCCCAGGAGGAGGACGCTGCTTCCAGGATTTGGACAACGCGCGGTGGAAAGGGTTAAATGCAAACCATTCATCACCTAAGTCAGCACCAAGTCGATGATCTCATATTTATTTATGTCCCCAGCCAAATTTGTACTCATTTCCTCTGTGAAAAGCAATAAATTGCCTCAGCTAGAGGCTTCAGCATCCAGTTTTAAGCAACATGATACCCACAACATCCACAGTGCTGCTTGTAGTGTAGAGAGGTCATGACTTGTGCAGCAGAGGGGACAGGGAGCGCCGCCGTGGTGGCCTCTGCCCGTCCCTTTTCAGCTCCACCTGTCCCCAAGGGCCACTGGAGCCTCAGGACCACCAGCCTCTGCCTCCTCACAAGTCTCAGGAGCCCCTGTTTGTCTGTGCCAAGTTTCTCAAGCTGTCAATCCCTGTGTCTCCCTAGCCAGCCCTTCAGCTTTGCTCTTACAGAGGCCTGGGGTCATTGTTCCATCAGTGAAGTTGACCTGTAAGTGAAATATAAATATCTGATCCATAAATAGCAGTATACAAATTTAATCATTTGGCCCAAGCTCTTAGCAAATCCATGGAATTAATGCAGTGCCTTTAATCAAGGCTTACAATCAACTCCATGTTACCATGACAGTGCCCAGTGCTGATTTCTTGTTTAGCCATCCAAGAATTTGTCATGGAGCTGGGAAGGAAGATTCACTAGAATATCCAATTCTAAGAGCAGTTGTTTTGTATTTTCAAGTTAATCAGTATTTCCAGTCACTGTTAGGGCTGTGTAAGAGGAGACACAGTTGGTAAAATCATAATTGTATTTATATTCCATTATGTTTTATTTACATTAACTACTTCTTTTCCAGTCTATGTAACATTCCTATGTTTCTTTTCTGGTTTAGCCCAGTGGTTTCTGAACTGAGGCCCACAAAACCCTGCAGGGTGGCTGTCCCAGCCTGGCTCATGGGTTGCACCAGGTTGCAGATTCAAAGAGCCCCTCATGAGCTGATCTGTGTTCTGTCCCTCTGCCACAGGGCTTGACATGGTAGATGTGTACCCCAGCATGTGATTGGCCCTGTTGCTGCTTAATAGTTCCACACACACCAAAATTAAGGCAGATTTGGCAACAGCTTACCCAGTGCATTCTTGCCCTCAAAGGGATATGGCTTTGTCAGTTTTCCAAAGAATTAACACTAAGGCATGGCTCTGGAGAAAGAAGTATTTAATTGGTTCAGAAAGAGCTAAAACCTGCTCTCAGAGCAATCAAAGGAGGTTTGGCCATCGTTTTATGAAGTTGGAAGAGACTCAGAGCATCCCATGATGGCTGCTTTGGGTTGTGGAGCTTATGATTATGGTTTGTCTTGCTGTTTTTGGAGTTGCAGCTTGCTCCAGGTGCATAACATTCAAAATGTTGTGGCTTTGGTGTGTGAAATAGAGACAGACTGGGGAAATGGAGGGGGATGGGATGGGATGGGATGGGGACTCCAGGTGCAATTCCAGCCCATGAAGTAGAAGGGATGTGTCATACCTCTCATTTCCCTCACTGTAGAGCTAATCTAAAATTCTGAAAAAGATCTTCTCTCTATGAAATGGCTTGTACTTTCTACAGAAAGACTTTATGGTGGCACCAGCGATGGTTTTGTTGGTGCCAACCCAACTGAGAGCCCTGAGATAAACATTCTTCCCTGTAGAGCTGCAGGTGTGACAGAAGAGCAGTTCTGTGCTAACAACACTTGTTTTTTACAAGGAAGGAGTTGTCACAGAGTGCTTTCAGAGCAGAGCCTGTCTGTTTGTGCACCCATCTGAACAAATCTGTTTTAGAGATGTGTCCATTCATGTGTTTCACTAGAAATACTCAGGTAATGCTTTCCAACAGTGTGAGAGCCCAAAGGATGTTGTAATAAACCACCCTGGCTGGAACTGGCTGGTTTGGGAAGCTGGCACTATGAAATCTGGAAGACTATTCCCATTCACTGTGCAAGTTAGAGCTGTCTGTATATAAAGGGAATATTTATGTGCAAAAAAGAGAGATGAAATTTAAGGAGTCCGGGGGAGAATCATTGTCATTCAACAATTCATGAAACGAAGGACAGCAATTTGGCCATCCCTGGAAGTGCTCAAGGCTAATTTGGACAGGGCTTGGAGCAACCTGCTCTAGTGGAAGGTGTCCCTGTCCATGAACAGGCTTGGAAGGAGATGAGCTTTAAGGTCCCTTCCTACACAAACCATTCTGTGATTCTATGAGGAATGAAAACCATGAATTCTCCCCAAGTCAGCAGTTATCACAACCTGCTTTCCCCTGTGGCAGAGGAGAGGTGTGAGGTTCAGAGTGCAAACAGGAGAGGTATCTTATCTCCAGATGTGTGGGGAGCTTGCTGAAAGGACTGAACCTGGGTCTCCCAAGCTCTCAAATCACCAGACAACTCCTGCCCTCTTCCTCTGCTGCTGCTGATCCGGAAAAAGCTGTGGCCATAATCTGCTGCTAAATCTCTTCACATCAAATAGCTTTGTTCTTAACAAAATAATCCTATAGAATGACTTGGCTCTCAGCTGAGAGCAGGGGGAAGGTCTGGGCAGTGTGCTCCAGTCAGGGCACAGCACCAGGAAATTCAGCTTTATTATGTGTGCTCTGGCAGCAGAGCCCTCACAGAAGTGATGCTTATGGCACATGCACCACCATTCCCTCTCTTAATTCTTACTCCTTTGCCCATCACAGGATGGATGGGGTGTTTTATTAGGGAGGAGGGTCATTTCTTACTGCTGGACAAAGAAAAAGCTGGCTGTGAAGTTTTCCTCCTTTCTGTTTTTAAGCTGCCAGATGAGCTCCCTGCTCTTCCCTGCCCATCTCCATTCATCTCTGGAGCGAGCCTTGCAGGTGGGGCAGGAGCCAGGGGTATCAAGAGTAGGTTCATCACCCAAAGAGCTCCAACCCCTGGCACCCACTTCCCTCTGCTGCTGCTTGGCATGAGGCCAGGGCCACCACTGTGCCTCCCTTTTGGGGCTCAATCTGTGCAGCACCACTGCTGCCCAGAGAAAGGGACAGCAGAGGCCATGCACACCAGCTTGTGTTCCACATGTTAACAACACTATGGATTACCCATCTGGCTTCTAAAACTTCTAAAAACTACATTCTTGTCTTCTTCCCCCCATAGTAACTACTGGTATTGTATTTTTCCCCTGGTAATGGTAATGTCTGAAGCTGTGCCTTCAGTTCCTTTCTAATTTAAAGATTAGATACCAGACGATAAGTCAATAGATTTGGTGTCTGGCCTTTAGCTGTACTGTAAATCTTTTTCCATTTCCCCTGACCAAATCTGGAAAAAAAAAAAAAAAAAAAAAAAAAAGCTGGAGTCATGACCCAAAACAAAATCCCTAACTGCTGTCAAGTTGCTGGAATATTTCTTTACCAGAGGGAAACTCTCTTACGTTGGTGAGTTCTCAGATTTTATTTCATGGTATCATAATGCTGATAGTCAGAGGATCTGTCTCTAGGGATATGTTCCCCAGAAAAATATTTGTGATTTTCAGCTGTTAGCAGCAGTGCTTAAGGAACCTCACAATTACATTTCATCTGTGTTTATGAAGTATTTTGCTGAGAAAGGCCAAAAGAAGGTGCAGAAAGGTCAGACTGGTATTTTACAGTAAAATATTGTTCCTGAGAGGCTTTTCAGGAGAAAATGAGGAGATGCTTTGAATATGTGTAGGTCCCATCTAGAGAGATCCTTATTTCAGACATAGTGCAGGTATCTAATAAAGCAAAATACACCTCTCCTTAACTCTAGAGCTGCAAATGACACATTTTTAATTGGAACCCCAGGAACAAGGAGTCTGTGGTTCATTCCCACTCATTTAACACTTCCCAGGCTCTGTGTGAGCTTGAACTTGCAGTTCATTCAACATATTAATGCTAAGCACTGTTGAAGCCACCAGGTTTCAGTCCAATGGATTTCCTATCAAAAGTATTTATTTTAAAGGATCTCTGTTCCCAAATGCACAGTTGTTTAAAATATCCGGAAAAGGTTTGTCTGGGCTTGTTCAGAATTGGACCTTTGCTCACTCACAAGGTTCATGAACCCTCACAACTCTCTAGGTGAACTTTGCCTGACTTTCCCATGTAAAACCAAATCCCAGTCTGGGTCAGTCTCATTTGGTTTCATGTTTCACTACAGACATTTTTGTACAGCTCAAGTTTTAAAGACCCAAGCGTGGGATAGATGCAGAGCTCCCATTAACACAGGCAACAGCCATGACTGTAGTTGTGCATCCTATTTGTTGTGTCTGATGCTGAAATGTGTTTTTCCTGTAGCAAAATCCTAGAGTAACTCTGATGTGAGTTAGTAGCAAAGCAGAAAGAGAAGGGGAGTGTTTATTGCTCATATGTTAAAATAATTCCAGCAAAGTTTGATTCACTCCAAACTTCTGTTTGGTCTAAAGCAAGTTTGCAGAGGTACCAAAATGTTGAAGGAGGCAGCTCAGTTTGTTCTGAAATGACCACAAAAGGGCAAAGACACTGTCTAGAAAGATATACCATATGCAGAGTATAGAAAGCCTGCCAAAAAGTCAGAAGTAGGTAATTCAGCTTTTTCCTTGTAAGAGCCCAAAGAGGAGGTGCTTTCTGTCCAGGAGCAGGAGCCAGCCTGCAGAGGAGGATGCTCAAATGGGAGACAGATCAAAGCAGGGCTCTGCAGGCAGTGTGCTGCAGGTCCTGTCCCTTGGAGTGACAAGCAGAGGAAGGGAGGACAAATGGGGCTGGTGACAAATGATGTGATGGCAGTGTCAGTCATGGTAGAATGCCAGCCTGGCCCTGTGTCACAGCAGGGCTGGGTGTGCTGCTCCAGCAAAGGCTGCACCAGCACTTGCTTTAGCTTATACACCAATTTCTGTTCAGCCCTTTGGGCTGAGGTTGATTTTCTAGGAGTTAACCTGGCAGCAGTTCATTCAGCTTGTGTCTAGTTCAGGAGTTTTGTAACCTCTCACTCCTGCAGCCTCAATCCCATCTTATCCTACCATAACACAATTTTTACACTGACTGAGGTTGTAAGTCTGAAATCCAGGCCCTACATCAAAGACAAGGATTTGTGCACAGCTCCCCCATCCTTGGAAAACACCTGTACCCCCTGCCTGTCCTGTCCTGTCCTTGGGCTGAAAGTTGGATATGTCACCAGTTCCTAAAACACCTCCTATGACCCACAGACCAGGAATCCTGATTTGTATGTCAGACAGGCTAGCAGAAATATTAGAAGTAGTAGGCATTTGCTTGAAACTGATAGACTGGGGAGAAGCTAGTCTGGAATTTGTAGGAAGAAATCACACTTCACAAATCTATAACAACTATTTGAAGTCTCAAACTACCCTTAGCTAAGGCTGACAGAATCAGTAGGCTTTTTACAAGCCCCCTGCCCAGGAGGGAAAGATTTTTCATCAATTACAAACTTATTATAATAAGCAAACAAAGGACAGGAGGAAACACTTAGATTTCACAGAGAAATGTTTTCCAAACACTCAGAAGGATTATGTAGAGCTAAAGCTGGCTGCAAAGAGATGTAGAAGGATGTTTTAGTACTGGGGGGCATTTGGGAAAATGGCAGATGAGATTGGATTTTGTCAAATGCAAGGTAAAGCACACAGGAGAAAGGGAGCCCAGCTCAAGCACAGCCAGCTATCACTGCTCCAGAGAGTTTACTGTGGATTAGCCTGTACAAACATCAGCTCAGTGCTCACCAGAGACCAAAAGGCAGGACTTATCACAGACAAATAGTGAACAGCACAGAAAACACTCTGTGTGATTATATAAATCCCCGGGGTCGGGGTTCTGTGTGCAGTCCTATTCATCTCCTCAGGAAGGATATAGAAAGCTATGGAGGAGAAAACAAGTAAAGGAATGACTGCCCTGAAGGGATAGGAGAGAGGGCTTTCAGTCACACACAGCATGGAGGAGATAACACCAAAACCCCTTGTCAGAGGGGAAAATGCAAGAGGATTCAGCGTTGGGAAGTTATTTATCCATGTTGCTGGCAGTCCCTGAGCTGCTGGTGGCTGCAAGGAGTAGGACAGGGAGGGAGGGATCCTGGAGGCTCTCCTCTTCCTCCCTGTGCTTACTGGCTTTGGTGGACCTTCAATTTGACCTCCAAAGGACCTGTTCCTGTGATACCTCCTATCCTCTGCCTGTTCCTGTGATACCTCCTATCCTCTGCCATATCCTTAGCTGCCATCAGGGTCCATTCAAATCTCTTTTTTAGCTGAACACCTGACTGGCCTGGCCTGCTACAGCAGCACCTCCTAAAGATGGTCTTCCCTTTTCCCAGCACAAATTGCCTTTGGTCCTTCTTAGCCAAAGCCATTTGTATGTTAGTGAAGTCACTTTAAGCCAAAGAGGCATTTTCCATGGAAATGCCTTTGGGAATCAGCAGCAACCTGTGCTAAAAGGCAGGTGGTGAGGAGCTAAGGGCACTGCTGCCTTTTTGTGCACAGGATGAAAGAGACTCCCCCAGAGCAGATATAGAACCTGGAGTGGTTTATAAATCAATCCAAATCTTGGTTGGAATCATCTTTTCTGGAAAATGAGTTTTGGCTTCATTTAAATCTGGACCCAGTCAGTACTTCTGATTTACAAAACAAAAGCTGGGTAAGGTGATCTACCCTTGTTCTCAGGCCAACAGTTTAAACAGTTTAACAGTTTAAACTCCTCAGTGAGGAACTCTTCCTGAGAAATCTGAAAATCTGGTGATGGATGAGCATAGGCCATGAGCTGAGGATGGTTGTTTGTAGAGCAGTGAGTGAAATGTCTTTTGTGACCAAGTCCAACATGGCATGCAGTAGATCCTGAAAGATCACATAGAGAGTATTTGATGATGAGGGAGAGGTTTGTAATGGACTACTAAAGAAACACAGTACCAGAATAGATAACTGTTTTTCTGCAAGGATTCCAGCTATCTTTGTAGTGTGTCACCCACATTAGTGTTAAACAGCTCAGTAGTGTCCTTACATAACCTCCAAAATCTGCCACATGGACCCTGTTTTAGTGAGATTTTTCTAGTCCTTTTAAAAGAGCAGTTTACATTTTCCAAAGAAAAATCCATACAAAACTTCACCAGGAATATCCAAAGCCCTGAAATCTAAGGTTAAATGGCCAGGAAACCTGATTTCCAGCAAGCAGGTGCTTCAAGGCAGCAGAGGAAAGTCTCCCAGACAATGAGCTAGGCTGGAGCACTGCATGGAGAAGTATCCAGTGATTTTTGGAGAACAAGTTGTGTTGGTCACTGCCCAGGATGATTGCATGTTAAAGTTATTGCTCTGCCCAGATACGCAGCACGCACGGCGAGCCCACGGCCAAAATCAATTAGTGGTGATCACATCACACCACAGCAGGCACACACACTGCCAGCCTTCACTGAGACACAGAGCTGCTGATTAGCTCGTGGAGGCTTTCACAGGGACAGCAGTGGGTGAAGAGTTCATGACAAATTATTTATGCATCAGATTTCCTCCCGTTCGCTCTGGTTGCAAATTGACCCTGACTTTCCCCAATACTTTCATAACTCACAACTATTTGGTGACTGATTTTGGTGGCATAACTCCATTTCTCAGCTGGTATTTTAATGACTGAACTCCCTCCACCTGAAGGTTTCAAAGGGTCCTGTACCATGATGGAGATGTTTAAGGAAGCAGAATAATGAAATACAGAAGGACCCAGCAGCCAAATGACAGAGCAGAACCAATCTACTGCTTTCTTTTGAGCCCAGTGCTTCCACCCCTGAACTGGGCACCCACAGCCCAAGAACATCCCCCAAGTGCCTTCCCATGGAGGGTTTAACAGGGAGAGCAGTGGGTGAAGAGTTCATGACAGATTATTTATGCATCAGATATCCTCCCATTCACTCTGGTTGCAAAGTGACCCTGACTTTCCCCCATTCTTTCATATTTCATAAAGTATTCCCCAATACTTTCATAACTCACAACTATTTGGTGACTGATTTTGGTGGCATAACTCCATTTCTCAGCTGGTATTTTAATGACTGAACTCCCTCCACCCGAAGGCTCCTGTACCATGATGGAGATGTTTAAGGAAGCAGAATGGTGGAATAGAGAAGGACCCAACAGCCAAATGGCAAGAACAGAACCACTCTACTGCTTCCCTTTGAGCCCAGTGCTTCCACCCCTTTCACAGCCCAATGAAATCTCCCAAGTGGCTTCCCACTGACCCCTGTAGGTTTTGGGTCAAGGCTGGACCTCCTCACTGTGATGCCACAACCTGCTTTCATACAAATGGCTGCTGAAGTCACACATTCAGGCCCCCAGGTCTGAAAGCACTGGGGTCAAAACCCATTTCAGTCAGGAGAAACAGAGCAGAAAATTCTTTGGCCTTACTCAGAGAGGAGGGAGAGGAGAGGATGAGCTGGGCAGGAGCCCACATGTGCTTGAACAGAAAGCTCTGATGTTTCACAGACGTGGGGAGGAATGCTCTGAGAGATGCAAGGCACGGCCTGGGCTGCTCCAGAATAAAAGCTTGCCCAAGAAATCCATGTGCTCATGCAGAAGGGACAGGAAAACACTCCCTGGGTTATCACTCATGATAATGTCACCAAATCTCTGAAATCAGGATAAAGAAAACCTTCTAACACTGATTTTCTGGTGTTAGTGAGTCAGGCATTACTTTATTCTTGGCCAAGGTTTGTGTGTGCAGCCAACAAAATTCTGGCCTCCACACAAATACTGATACAAAACTTTTCCACTTATTTATACATTTTTGGAAAACAAAGAAATTCATTTTCATTGGTTCAAAATTACATCATTCATTAATTAGTATTCTGGCCTCTATTGGTTATTGATTTTTCACTGTTCGTGCTAATTACTCCGTATTTTTAGTATGTTTTTCCTCTAGCAGGGACTTTCCAGCATACATATAGTGAGTCTTTTTTAATATTTTCTTTATCTTCTGGTTTCTGCAAAATGTCCTTGTGGTCCATAATTCTGGACTCTTTGCACCCAATTTCATGAATACACTTCTCCTGAGCTTTGTTCCTTGAATCATATCAGAGTTAATTTATCAAAACTCAAAGTTTCAGTAGTTTTCCCCAAGCTCCAGAAGTAGCTTATGACAACTTTGCTACATGCTGGCTAAGAGTAATTTAAGACTAACACACTATTTTTATTTACTATAGACTGATTATTATAAATTAAAACAATTATTTTAGAAGTTTATTAGAGCCATGGGCTAAACTTATGTAAAAGTTCTATTGTTTTTAGCAGCAATGCTCTTTTGGCATCGCTGAGAATGACACCTGGGACAAAGCAGCTCCAAAGCTCCTGGCAGGGGTAGAGGGGCAGCTTCTCCTGGTGCTCCAGGGAAATGATGACAGGGTCACCTTTGTAGAGTGTCAGAGCTGGGGGTCATTCTGATGAAAGTCTGATTGCATCTGAAGAGCTCTAATTATCCCTGTGGTGTGAAGGAGCAGCAGACTGTCTGCAGCATGAATAGTGTTGGAGCCCAGAAATCTGGATTTTTTGAGCTTTCTGTGCTTTCTGGCACTGACCCCCTGGAGAACACTGCTTTTGACTGAGGTTTTGGAGAAGGCTTCCAAATTTGAGCGATGGAGTTAAAATCATGGGTGTGTAGTTAAATAGAAGTGTGTGATTTCACATGGTGAAGGGTTGTAAATTTTGAGGGTTTTATAATATAGTAATAGGTATGGGACAAGATGGAGGATTTTGGTGTTGTTTCCTTTCTGTGCTCATCTTCCTTCTCCATGATTTCAGGCAGCAGTTTCTGGTTGGACAGTCAGTGCTGCACTGAGGGTCATGGGAATTTAGTTATTGGGTTAAAAGTATAAATAATATAGGTGTTAATTCTCTATTGGACTGTTTAGCTTTAAGAGACCTTGTAGCTAGCTCAATTCATCTCCATTTTGCTCACTTTTAGCTGGTGGCTGGAAGTGTTGCAGAACTTTAGATAGGATTTAATAAACAACCAAACCTGAACATGAGAAAATTTGTTTCCTTCCTTGTGTGTTTTTTAATCCTGGCTCTGAGTGAAGACAGAAGATACTCCAGACAAACCACGAATTATGTGGTACAAAAGCCACCACCATCACAAATAGACCTCTGCCCTGGCTGCTCAGTGGGGAATTAATTCAGCAGTGTCAGGACCAGCATTCCCAACATCTCTGCTCCACCATGCAGCTCTTCTCAGAGGGTGACAGCCACGCTCTAATCCTTGGATTCTGCCTGCTCCCAGGAGCAGAGGGAAGCAATAACTGTCCCCAGTGGCACAGCTATGAGCAACAGGGATTACTGAGATGTTCTAGGAGCTACAATTTATATTCATCATTTTACAGTGTTGGTTTTCCTTCTGTTGATATGCAGGTGTTTTGCTTTTCCTGCCACCCTTCTTGCAAGAGGCTGCCAGTCTTTAGTCTGACACTGAATTGTTGGTAACCATGTGGCCAATGTTCTACTTGGACATTTGGGTGGTGTAATGAGGCTGCTCAGGATGAAGGACTGGAAATTATCACTTTACTGCGAGAAAAAAAAAATTTAGTAGATTGTATGAGATCTTAGAGATGTTAGCTGGATTAAAGGGTCTTGGAGCACCTGGACCTGACCCCACAGAGGGTTTGAGTGGTGAGAGTGAGGTGTGCCCATCACTTTTGGGGCTCTGAGTTCTTCTTTCAGCCTCCCAGGGAGGCAGAGCTGCTGTGAGGCTGGGCATGGTGCAGCTCTCCTGGCTCCTCTGGAGGCATGGATGCAGTGTGGGTGCCAAGGAAGTGGAGTAAACAGCACTGAAAGGGGCTGGCTGCTGTGGGAGGTGGGAAGGATAGCCAGCCACCAGGAGACAGGAATGGTTTCCAAAAGGGAAAGTTTTCAGTAGGATTTAAGAGCAAATAAAAGCAGCCCTTGAGGACTCACGAATTCTACAGAGCTGGAAGGTCAGGGAGAGAAAAAAGCAAGTTCTTGTATATTATAGTGACAAATCAGATATAGGGAGGTGGAAGAAGTTGCTCATACTGGCAAGACATTCAAGGGCAGAGATTGCCAAAGCTGTCCTTAAAAAATAAGTAAGTTGTGGTGTTTTTTTGTGGATTTTTTTTAAGCATCCCAGCTGTTTTTGCAGGGAGTTCCTCTGTCAGGAAGTAATGAGATCTTGCTGCCTGATTGATAAAACACACACAGTAAAGAAGTTTCATCTGTTGTGGTCTTCAGGGCATCACTGTGCTCTGCAATATATATATTAAAAAGAAATTACTCTGCTGACTCATGCTCTGCTCTCTGGAAACTGCAACCCTCCTGGCAATCCTCTTCTTCTCCACCCTCCACCCCTGGCATTATTTCCCTTGACAGCCATTTCCAAATTTTGAATTTTTTTTTTTTTTGCATCAAACTGCATCCAAAAGAGTATAGCTTGTGGAAGGCAGTGTTTTGTTTCCTCTAATCCTACTGGGAATTTATGAAGACTACAGAAAATCGTGCCTGGAAAAAAAATCCTCCAATATCTCTGGCTGCCCATGTTCTGTTGTATTGCACACACGTCTAACCATGTGCAGGGCAGATCTGAATGTTATTTTCCCTAATTACTCTTGTGAAGGGACTTGAAAAGAATTTGGGTGAGAATTGTGAACGTTTCAAAGCTGCTTCTATTTCAAAGCTTTCTGGAAAACAATATGACTTAAAACATTCAATTGCTGTTTTTCCTAAACAATACTGTTTTAGAGAGGTTTTTTCCTATTGAACTGATGTTTTTCCTTGGGATTTGTTTGATGAAGGCTGATCTGTTCTAAGAGTTGCTAAATCAAGGCCTCTGATATTTTTTCCCTTTGGAAGATTCTTTTTCCCCTTTTTTTCTGTGTTCTGAATGCAAGCTAATGTGGAAAGTGCTCTGAGCATCTTTGGAACGTGGTTTGCTCAGAGGAGAAAAGACTTTCAGAACCACGTTGTGCTTCCAATATCCTCACATCTATCATCTCTTTTCAGCCTGCTCTTCCATGTCTGTTCTAGCCATTGGCTCCTGTTTCCAAAACAACAAACCTCTTGGTGGTCAGGAATTCCTGGTCTGACTTGGTGGCCTCAGGCATCTCTGCTGGGAAGGAGCAGGGTGGATAAGTGGTGGGAGGGGACAGAGGACTCTTAATCCCCCCAAGCATTAATAATGCTTGAGGGTTGGGTTTTTTAACATGTAAAAAACACGAGAAAAACCACAATAATACTTAACTTACCATTTTAAGAAGTGTGGGCAGCAGGAGAAGGGAGGGGATTGTGCCCCTCTACCCTGCTCAGGTGAGACCTCACCTGCAGAGCTGCCTCCAGCCCTGGGGCCCAGCACAGGAAGAGTGTAAAACTGCTGGAGAGAGTCCAGAGGAGGTCACAAAGATGCTCCAAAGGCTGGAGCCCCTCTGCTCTGGAGCCAGGCTGGGAGAGCTGGGAGTGTTCACCTGGAGAAAGCTCCAGGGAGACCTGGTTACTAAGACTGTTACTAAGGTTTTTCTGTCTCTGTTGTGTACCTGGCTGTACTTTTAAGTTTCCTCCTCCTTTTGCTAGCTCAGAGTCATGGAACTTCTTGAGATGCTATGGGGCTTTTCCCTTCTTTTAACAGAAAAGCTCTGTCCTCAGTGATGCAGAGAAAGTCATGAAAAATACAGATGCAAATTAGTCATACTCAGCTGTGTGAGAAGGCTGAATAATCAATGTCTTTAAAGACTGGTGTTGCCAATAAAAATCCCTCATGTATTTTCTTCTAATAATGGCTAGAGACTGATAATTCTATTGTGGGTTTTTTCTCTTTGCATTGTGATGAATTCAGCTGGAAGGAGAAAAGTGATGCTCTCCACAGCATTTTGGGGAGCCAAGTACTAACATATCTACTGCCACCCCTGTTGTTCACATGTGCTCTTTGGGGCTATAATTCCAGTTCCTGGAGCTGTCCCTTAATTAGGAAAATCACAGGATATTGAGGTAGGGGTTGCATTTCTTGTAGGATGCTCAGTACAGACCAATTTGTCTCTTAGTGCAACTGAAATAATGTGGGTGGGGAGAGCTTAGAGGGGTTTGGGGAAGGCTTATCAGGTGATTTTTGTATTTTTTTTTCTTTTCTGTGGTAGTTGAGATTTGTGATGTTATGTAGACCTATTTGGCTGTTGTCCCCATCTGGTTGTGCTTAGCTTGGTGACAAAATCCACATCCTGACAGAAAGGAGGAGGATTGACAACAAGTGATGGACTGAAGCTGCATCTCCTGCTTTGTTTCAGAAAGGTTTTTGTGAGAAATTGGGAAGAAAAAGCGGGCCAGAACTGTGGTTTACAACCTGAGCACCCCTAAACCAATCAGCAGAGCTCTTCCAGCTCATAGAGGTTTGGATAGCTGGGAATTCTGGCCCCATGCCTCCCTTCTGGAGCAGCCCCCTTCAGCATTCCCTTGCCTGGGAATGACACACTCATTTAGTTTGAGGCTTCTCCAGCCAAGGAGCAGCTGGCAACTCAGGCTCCCTCTGCACCAAACACGTGGCTCTTACAACCATTGCAGGGGAAGGCAATTTATGGGGCACTGAGAGACAGCTGAAACACTTCTAAACCTTTCTAGGTCTTCACTGGAGACAGAAGTGCAACAGGTCTGCCTCCATTTCTCCAAAACTTGGGTGCACCAAGCCCATGTGTGGGACTGGGTGATGCCATCACATCCTCCTGGGAAAGTCACTGTTTTTCCACGACCTGGAGCACTTTTCATCTCTCTGCTTGCTGGGCTGTGAGTGTTCTAGGGCAGGCACCATATTGTTTTGTTCTGTTTCTTACAATACTTGGCACAGAGCAAAGAGAAGGCTGTCCTGGCTCTTTACCAGGTCTCCAAAGTGCTAAAATATTACTAACCTTGTAATAAATCTCGAATTTTTATTGTTGTCTCACACACCGCAGCTTATTTTGGCTCTGGGAATCTGCAAATTTGGACCAAAAAAATGTAAAAATTTGTCAAAGTGGAGCAAATGAGAGCACCCAGCTTCAGTCTCTTTAGCAAGACACAACTGTGAATCACTGCTCCTTGGGGAGAAGAACACAGGATTTCCTGGAACCAAATTCAGGACTTGACAGAACTGTTTGATGTTCTACTGATGTTTTGTTTTTGTTTTCTAAGCAGCAATAACATCATTTTAAGCTATAAACAGACCATTTTCCCTTGTCCTTGAAGTGAGTCATTTATTAGTTAATAACATGAATTAATTACTGCCTATGCATAATTAAAAGGGCCATATTTGTTTTATCTACGATGCTCTTTCTAGTGGTGCATTTTTATTAACAGCCTCTCAAGATCCAGTTCTCCTTGTCCCCCTCAGGATCAAAAATTCTCCTTAAAGTCTGGTATAACACCTGTGCCTGGGATGTAATGAAATGCAACCCTCCAGCTCACCCAGGATGAGATATGCAAAATAATTACTCTTGGATGACAAAGAGAAGCCCTGAGGGCTGTGTTTACAAAAGGATGCCTTGTTCCTCTGGAAGGTTGGATCCCTGCCCTGCCCTGCTCACCAGGAGCCTGGGCTGGGAACTGCACTGCCAAGTGCATGGCCTGAAACTTCTGACAACTGCTTGGTGAGATTTGGTGGCTAAATAAATGGTTTGTCTAATTAATTACTGGGATCTTGCTGATGGGGCCATGCACAGTTCGTGGTGAAAAGTTTATGTGCATGCTTCAAACTGCTAAAAGAGGGCACTTCAAATGTCCTCAGATAAAAAAGAACTTGTTTGATGGAGATTCTCATGGTAGACAAGCAGGGAAGAAATAAAAGCCAAGCCTGTCCTCCTTCTGGGAAGACAATTTAATGCTTAGCTTGGGATGCTTGGCTCTTGTCTCTGTCCTCTCTCCACATGGCCCCAGTCAGGTACCGTGGCTTGGATTAAATTTCTGTTACCTGAGAGCAGCAGTGAGTGAGATGAGCTGCACAGACAAGCAAACTTGCAGGAATATATCCCTCTGCCACATCCCTTCTCCAAACTTGGGATAGAGAAGAGCAGTGCTGAGTGAATATAAAAACCTATTCCATGTGTCACAGCATCCCTTAGCACCTCCTCATTATTCCTTCATCACAGCACATTAAAAATGCTTCTCCCAACCCAAACTGGATAGAAACCTGACAAATCTAAATGGGGAAATTAATCTGTTGGTGTCCTTTCCTGAAGTGGTAAAACTGCCTTGGTGATTGCAGATTGCTCTGGGTGCTTTTAGGGACTGGTTCTTGGCCAGTCTGGGCAATTCTTGGGATTTGTCCTGTGTGCAGTCTGACCAGCTAGCTGGGCAGCCTAGGAAAGTCCAGACAGTTATTTTTTAAACTGTGACTTTATCAGATTTTCATCAGGTCTTTCACTGTGTCCTTGCCCCCTCAGTGTGCAGCTGGGATCTCAGGGGTGTCTGACTGCAGCTCCTGCTCTGCAGCACAAGGATTTCTGGTGTTCAAGGGTGATGTCTTTGTGGTTTTGTTTGTTTCAGCCTTTGTCAGCTTGTTCATATAACACAAGGAGAACTATTTACCTTAAGTCCAGGCTGAAAAATATATATTAAAATTTGTCTTTCTCTTCTCTGGATTAACCTCTCCTCTTTCTTTCCCCTGCTGTCTCTGAAGTGGAGCTATTTGGAGTTCTTTCCTGGCCTTAGTTTCTATTTTTACAAAATGACAAAATGTTTGGTTTTGTGATGTATGTATGGGAGGTGTGTTTTATTTTTTTTTCCTTTCTCTGTGACCAAGTGTGATGTGATTGTAATGCTGTGAGTGATGGGCTAAACCAGAGCTCCCTTCTCCCTTGCTGCCAGTCTCTGAAGGATTTGTTATGCCCAAGTGTCAGACAAATCCATCCACTGCAAACAGGAAAGACTCCTTCCTTCCCATTTCTAGTGTGTCTCCCCTGGCCCTCTGTAATCACAGGTCTCTGGATGTTTTGTTAAATGGAAATGTCAAATACACCCCACCCCAGCAGCCAGCGAGACAAACATCTGGACAGAGCTTGCACAGATGTCCACTGGACCTTTTCTGCTGAAGGGTTTTTTTTTTTAGTAGTTTTGGGGGTTTTTTCATATACACTGTAAGATTTGTCAGGCTGGAAGAAGTGAAACGTGGCTGCCTGTCACCATGTGTGATTTGTGTGGGGCTGCAGGGAGCTCAAGGAGTGAGGTCCTCCCACGGACAGCTCCAGGGTGTGCAGCCTTCCAGAGGGGTTTGGGTGGGATTGGGGAAGGGGCTGCCCCTGCCAGGGCTGTGCTGGGTTGCTCCAGAGGAAGTCTGGGATAGCAAGGAGGCAGGGAAGCAGCAATCCAAGCAAATTTGAGCCTCTGCCAGCTCTTAGCAGTGGAAATCTTGCTGATAGGTGGCTATCAGCCCATCCTGCCAAAGGAGTGAGTCCTCCTTCCTGCTCCTGGCCCCAAACACACTCTGCTCCCAAGAGAGCTGACTGTGATGCCTAGAGGAGCTGGAACAGAGGCTGCACAGAGTTAAGAGCAATAACATGGATATTTATTCAGGGCCCTTCAAAGGCCACACCCTGGCAGTGCCAGTGCCACAGTCGGGTCCTGCCCAGGTGGCTCCAAGATGGAAGCACAAGAGAGCTTGGTCCTGAGATCTCACATTTTTACAGGTTTTAGTCCATTTGCATGCAGGAGTCAAGTGTCCAGTTAACAGCCTCAAATCATGAAGTTTCATCCTCCTTGCTTGCTTGCCCTCCCTCCTCTTTTCATGTTGCTTGTGCTTAGGGCCTGAAGTTTGAAGAGATTGTCCTTGAGTCCCCAGCTGGAATAGAACTGCTTTGTCTTCGCCACCCTGTGAAAAGATCCTGGTAACCCTTAATATAAAACTAAAAGCTGCACACCCAAGCAGAACAGAAAAACTTAACACTTAAAGCACCAATTGCAGCAAGGAGATTACTCATGAACTCCTTCCCTAATACTTTTCCACAAGCTTGAGATGTGTTTAGCAGGTAAGAGAGAGCTGGCCACTGTCATGATTTGCAAAACAAAAAGACTCCTCTGTTCTGTTTAGCTCCTTCCAGTTTGTTTGACTTGGAGCTCAAGCCATATCAGCATCTCTTCATCTTCACCCTGGCTTTAAACCCACCCTATGAAATGCTAATGCTGGCTTTGCTGCCTGACTTTGGGACCAGGGAAGCCAGAAAGGTCAAGGCAATTGAAAGCGTTCTGGAGAGCTTCCACAGCCCCAGAGATCCAAAGGCCACTGACTCACCTCTGTGAGTGGGATGGCGAGTGTTTGAGGAGCTGTTTGGGCTGGTTTTTCTGCTGCTGTCTCACTGGTCTCTTGGAAGATGTACAGAGCCACTCAAGCAGAGGTTGTGGCCTCTGTGTCCTCTTTGAGAGATGCCTGTGCTGCCACGAGTCAATGTGGACTTGACCTCTGACTGAGAGCCTTGAATGCACAGCAGATACCAATACCTGTTCTCAGCTGCAGCTTCTCCTGGCTGTGTGTTCCCTGCTTTGCCCCAGGCCCTGGTGACAGTGCTTTGGGCAAACACTGCTCCCAGCTGTATTTGTTCAGTCTGGTGAGAGCAGATCCTTATCCCCCAACCAGGAGGGTGTGAAAATCACACCTTCCCCACGCCCTTGTGTCTAAAGAAAGCTTGTGTGGGGTGTGAGGAGTTTCATGGCAAGTCCCAGGTGATGCTGTCCCAGCCAGCTGTGACCCCCTCAAGCTGCCTGTGGGATGTGGATGTGCTGGGGGATTGTTCCAGCCTCTGCCTGGGAAGAGCCTCTCCTGTTTATCTCCATGGAAAATATGTGCTTTGCTTCCTGAAAGCAGCACTTTGCTGCTCTCTGGGGAAAGCTGAGCCTGAAGGGCTGTTGACAAGTGCAAGTGCTGATGTTACTGCATTCCTCCTCCTGGGGAGGGATGTGGCTCTGGACACTAGAAATGAGGATGGGCCTTCTCCTCGTGTTCTGTGACCTGGCCCACTCGGTGGCTGGGGAGGAGACGTGGCTGCACTCCCTTTATCCAGCCCAGTTGTCAAACATCATTACCTCAGCCCCCCTTGCAGAGAACTGCATCCTTCCCACGGGGCTCCACGGAGCACCTTGGCTTGAGCACAGAGACAGCACGTGAGCATCTGCTGGGCTCAGAGTGCATCTGCTCCGTGCTCCCCTTCCAAGAGACTCTTGCATCTTGTGTTTCCTCATGTGCTACTGCAAGCAAAATGAAACAGGAACTTATGAAATCCTTCTTAAAATCTTCTTTTAATGTGGTATTTGTAGGTTTTACCCACGGTTTAGGAACAGCAGAAGCTGAGGATGTTGCCCTAAGTTTTTCCTCTTTATCACAGATTTCCTGGGTAAACCGGCTCAATTTTGCTTCCCCTATAAAATATGAAGAAGGATAAATGCTTTCTGTTCCTACAGAGACTGTAAGGGCCCATAGCAGTAGGTGCTGCTGGCAGGTGGGAGGCTGTGACAATCAGCTCTGTGTGCTCACAGCTCCCTACACAAAGCAGCTTGTCCCAGCCTGGGCCAAGTGGAAGCAGAAGTGACAGTGGCCTGGGAAGAAGGACATGACTGGCTGCCTTGTGTGGGGGGGCCTCTGGACTTGGTGTGAGTGCAGCTGACAAAATTAATGCAAGGACTGCGCTTGACAGATCCTACAAAGCTCTTCAAATGAAGAGGTGAGATGGAAAAACTGGGTGAGGGAGGTTAGATTGAAAACCATCACTTATTTCTGTCACTGGTTCAATGTGGATCAGACACAGGGTGGTTCTTACATCCTCCAAATCCAAGGTGTTTCCTATTCCCCACCTTTGATGCATAGTTCTGCCAAGGGAGTCACCAAGAATTTCAGTGTGAATCAGTAAGCTGTGAGTATCCATTTGATCATGACTTGTTGTGCTTCAGTGGGATTGGACATGAAAATAAAAGTTGCCTGAGAATCACAAGAGCTGAGGCTGAAAGTGTTCTATCACAGAACAGTGTTTCTATTGTGAGTGCAACCACAAAACAACAAGAAACTCATCTCCTGTTGATGAGCTGTGTGGGTGTTCTTGTTTTTAAACACAGATTTCCATATGCAAGAGATGTGGGCAGTTCCCACTTCATTTATCTTTGCTATTGAGCTCATGTGCAAATAACCCAGATTCCAGATATGTTATTTCATGGTGATAACATGATAACATGAATGGGATCCCAAAGTACAGACCTCCTTAAAGCAGGGTTAAATGACCCTTTGAGGGGCACATTCTGAACTGATGCAGACTGAAATTAATGGGATTTTTCCTGACTCTGGCTATATGTTGATTTAAGCAAGCAGCTACAGTCAGAATTTTCAGTGGCCTTTGCAAAACTAAGGGATTTTGTGGGAGGGAAACATTGAAAAATCTCCTTTTCCACCATGCTTTTCAAACAATTGTGTAAGACATCTGAAAAGTGAAGAGTTTAATCATAAATTATTGTTCTTGGCTGATTCTCATATTCTTCCAGCACGTAGCTCTTGCTTTGTGTTTTCTCCTATATCTGTGCTATGCAGATGACGTTATTGTGATTAAATGAGAGAATACAAGGAAAAACTGAGTAGGAGATTGTGTCTGCCCCTCAGTGCCAGGCAGGTCTTAGTGAGCTTTTGGATCAAGTTATTCCATGGTCCTCCAAGGCTGAAGCTTCCAACAATACCCACACTGCTGTTGTTCCAATGATGAGTAACTCTTCAGGACGGATGTAGTGGGGAAAATCAGTTGAAAATCTGCTCAGGAACATCTCATGTGTTCACATTGTGGGTACAGGGCTCATCAGTGTGTCCCAAACACAAAAAGCATCTCTCCAGTTGTGTATTCTCTCCCCTGGCAGCTTTCTCTGAAGCAAGAGAAATCTGGATTAGATCTCTGATTTCAAGGAGTCTTTTCCAAAGCTTGGTATAAAGGCAGAGGGGTACATGGGGGAGGAAAGAAGGTTCTGGGTATGAACATGAAGGGGGAACTCAGTTCTTCAGGGTGCTCAGTTTAATGTCACAAAACTCCCAGAGAACTTTTCCCATCTTGAATCCATTAATGAATCTGGAGGCTGCTCTCTGCCCTCTAACTTCTACCAACTTTTCCAGCCCACCTGATTTTATAATAAACCTTTTTCATTTCCAGCCCTGCCTCTGACAGCTCCCCTGCTTGTGGCACTCCTGGGAAGGATGAATCCTTATTGCATTCCTTCTGCTCACAGTAGTGGTACCCAAGAAAGGACAGTTTCAAACAGGATAAAAGGGAGAAGAGATTTTGTCACAATTCAAGTATCCAGCTGCCCTTCTAGGCAGTACAATTGGAGAGTGGAAAGGGTTACAAGGGCAGCAAGGAAACCTGTGGAGTAATTCCCTGGAACTTTAAAGCCAGGGATTTAAAATAACACAAAGTCCTGGCTCTCAAGCCCTTTGGAGGAACAAGGAAGACCTGCACCAGCAGTGGATCAGCTGTCCATGGTTCAGGTGTCAGCCACAAGTTCATGGGCAGAGGAGATCTTTCCTCTGTGGCAAAGGCTTAAGAAGAACAAAATGCAAGTGAGAAACTTAAGGCTTTTGAAACTTAAGACTTTCCCCCTACTTTCAAAACTAAAACTAAGCCAAGTGATGCATTTTTTCCACCGTATTTTTTAAAGGATCTCTTTCTCATCATTCCATTTCCTGAAGTGATTCCATTTCTCAGGGTCATCCTAAGGCTATAGATCCTTGTGGTATCACTCTTCCAGCAGCCTCCCTGGCCCAGTGGGCCTGTAGCTGAAATTTGGGATGGAAGCTAAGAAGCAGGGATAGCTTGTCCCTGTGCCAAGCTGTGCTTTTGTTATTATTGCCAGTGTCTGCAGCTATCCCCTCCTGTGCTCTGGGGCTCACAGACCAGCATGCTGCTTCCAATTCTCCACTGAGAATGGAAATTTGACCTCACAGTTCGAGGTTCAGAAGTTAATCCCGAGACACCATGACTGTGTTTGCTGTTTCAGGCTTGTGCAGCACCTGGCAGGATGGCATTCACTCCTTGGCTGGGTAGCTTTAGCCACTGGGTGCTTTCTCTCACTCATTTAAGAGGCTGGGGTTGCCCTTTGCAAGTGCCAAGCTCCACTCAGAGCACCAGAAATTGGTGACAGCCTTAAAGAGCCAGGGGCTAAATTAGTCCCTCACTGCAGAGAGGGGCTGAATGATTTCTTTGTACTCTGATGACTGATTAACTCTAAACAATTCTTTTCTTTACTGACCCTCTTCTCCCCATTATTCTCCCTTGTTCTCCAAATGAGTCCAAAACAAAGACTCAAACCAGGAACTGCAGAAGGGGTGAAAGCTGAGAGCCTGGGTCTGGCTGTCATGGAAGAAATCAATTGGCCTTTGTACTCTGGAGATAAATAGCACAGGGGGATAAGGCTTTGTGGCTGAAGATTGTAAGATCACAAACGTTATCTGCTTTGAGAAAAGCAAATATTTGATCAATCACATGGGATGGAAACTTGGGGGGTATGTACACAATCTTGAATTTGTGCTGTCATTGTTAGATGCAGTCAGGGCTGTCTCTGGCTGGAGCTGCTGTGTGAAGGGTCGAGTCAGCAGGATGTGAACTGCCTCTGATAGAGGAGGGTAAGATATTCACCATTTACAAGGCCAACAAGCCCAAAATTCCCCAAAGGAGAAGCTTTTAGCTTCCACTTCCTCAGAGATCTTCTGGAGGTAGATAATGAGTGCTAGGTCTGCCAGGGAGAGGAGGTAGGAACAAAGGGAAGGTCATGGGCTAAATCCTGCTTGTTGCAGCACTTCCATGGGCTGGGAAGCACTGGTGGTCATCCTCAGGACTGCTTGCAGTGGGAGAAACATTTTGAAAGATGCACAGGAAGCAAGAGAATTTTCTTGTGATTTGTTCCATGTTTTGCTGTTGGAAAACAAGACAAGGCAGCTCCTTGCAGATTATTTCCTAAGGCTATTTGTGTAATGAGGAAAGGAAGGGAATAAAAGCTCAGCCTAATCATCATTCATTACCAAATGCAGGGACATCTCTAAGTGGTCCATTTAGCCCAGCATCCATTTCCTCTTCAAGTGCCCAGTGTTGGGTGCAGAGGGGAAGCACCCAAGGCTTGACCCACCAACATTCCCCAGTCCAGCCTGGGAGCCTCCAAAGGCTGTGTCTAAATCTTTGGTTCACTTTAGTCTCTTCTGAGATGGCTACCAGATAAATTTTAATATGTTCCTTTTCTACTTGACAGCATTTTACATTCCAGAAATTCTTTCAATAGCTCCCTTTTATGAGGCTAAATATATAAAGATGTTAATGACACTGAAATAAGTTCATTGACAATGTATTTGCTCCACAAAATGCCCACTTTTCCTATTGCAGTAGATCTCAGAGACCAGATCACTCATGGTGTTAAATCAGGGTGTTTCCATTCAGAATGAGTTGTTCCTTGCTTTTGTCAGCAAACCAGCTGAGAATTGGCTCGTGCACCAAACCAACAAACCCACACGTGTGGGTGTAAAACCCAGACAGGGTAAAAATAGCCTTTGGTACCTCTTGGTGTGTGATTTCCCTGCCTTCCTTTAGCCCCTGCTAAGAACCAAAATGTGACCAAATACCACTGTCCCCAGGAGAGCTTGATGTACCAGACAACTGCCATGAAGGATGGCAGCCAAGGTTCCTTCTCCACTTGCATTAAGTCTGATTTCAAAGGTGTTTTCCTGCCTAGTGTGAGCTCTGTCCTACTGAAAGCAGTGCCAGATCAAACCTCTCCAGTCTGAGGTCGAAGCCAAAAAAAGGCTCTTTTTCATTTAGCTCACTCATGAGAACGATGTAGAATATTCCATAGTGCCTGCTACAGGACAGCAAAGAGTTAAGCTGTTGTTTTGGCTAAAACCCATCCAGGAAAAATGCAATAAATTTAATTCTGCTGTCTCTGGACTTCTGTGATGGGTCTAAGGACAGGAGGTGTTGGACTGTTCACCCAGATTGGTGGCTGCTCTATGTTCTGAATTATTGTAGTGAGTACAGACACATGCAGTGCCTTCAACATTTGTGTGACTTTTGTTAATAGACTTCTCCCTTTCACCACCTGAGATGTCTCACACCTTCAGAGTATGGTCAGCTCTTGAGACAGGCTGTCAGCCTGGGGACCAGGGTGAGCTGCTCTGAAAAGGGAAAGGATTCATGCCAATGGTTGGGTGGCTGAGGAGAGATTCCCTCTTTAACACTGAAATTGGGGATTCATGTCAATTGAACCACTAAGATTATCACTTAAGGTACTGGCTCATTTGTTTCCATCCTCCCTCCAAAATCTTGTGGTGGAGGGACCCAGACCTGCTCTGGGACCAGGAGAGGCTTGAAGAAGAGTTCATAGTGAGGGTCAGAGTGCCCTGAGCAGCTGTGGCTGCCTCTGGATCCCTGGAAGTGTCCCAGGCCAGGCTGGATGGGGCTTGGAGCAGCCTGGGACAGTGGAAGGTGTCCCTGCCATGGCTGGGAGTGGAATAGGATGGGCTTTAAGATCCTTCCAACCCAAACCCACGTGTGATTCTGTGAGCCAAACAAACAGTGCCAGCATCCATGTGGGTGAGGGCTGGGGCTGCTGCTTGGCTTTGGTTGTGTTGGTTTGTTTTGTCAGGGTTTTTGTTGGTTTTTATTTGGTTTTTTGTTGGTTTGTTTTTTCAAATTCAAATCAACATCATAATCCTATTCTTTGAATGGTTGAAGGACATGGGAGCCTCTTTTTCCCAGACACTTTTTCTGGGAATCTGTGCTCCCTCCCCAGAGTGCAGGATAAACAAACTAGAAATTTTAAGTTTTCAAATCAAGATAAATAACTATTGTTCTTCCCTCCCCCCTGCCTCCTTCCCTTCCCACCATCTCCCCAGCTGCCTTCCCTCCATGAGAGCATCCCTTGGGAACTCCTGTGTCCCAGATGAGGACAGAGACTCCTCTGTCCCTGTGCAGTCCTCAGATAGCACATCTCCTGCTGAGGCACAAGGGCAGCACTCATTATGTCTTTCCCTCTGTGTCCACAGCTCCAGAAACCAGCCCCAAAGCAGAAAAATGTTGGTTTGTGGCTCCCAGGGCCTCTGTAGCCCATGAGCAACCAATGCCTGAGTTATATCTAACCCATCTCTAGCCAATGCCTGGGTTAGGTATGGGGAATAATGATGATGAACTCCTGTTTTATTCTTAAATAGGATCCCATGAGCTTACCCTGCAAAAGCTTTATCTTTTCAAGGTTTCCCATCAGGAGCTCATTTTAGGTAGTCCCTGCTACAACAGATCTCTTCTCAGCCTCAGGGACTTGGACAGAATTTGTGTCCATCAGCTTGGTTAAAACAGGAGGAGCAGGAACTGAGGGTGTCTGGTGTGGCAGGGGGTGGAAAAATCTCTTTGCCAAAAGTAAAAGCTATCCCAAACCACTGGACCTTGCCTAGTAGGAGAGAAAGAAGAGGTGGCAGAGTGCTCAGAGTCCTAGGAAATGCTAGTATGGTATATAGGATGTGGATGTGTGTAACAAGGACCAGATTGGTAAGTGAGGGTTGCACCGGAGCTATTAATTAAAAAAAAAAAAAAAAGAAAAAGAAAAAAAAAGGAGGAGGTGAGAATTAGAGTCTACTAGGTGGAAATCAACCATTAAATGAATCCTATTCTTAAAAATCCAGGGAGGAAGACTCTACAGGTGAGTCTGGAGAGCAAGCATAAGAAAGCATGAAATTATTGCTTAATATATAGCCAAAGTCCTCCTCTATGCAGCTTAAGCCTCTCTCTTACTATTTCTACTATCCACCACAACCTCTGGGAAAGGATGAATCCATTCTTCTGTCCTGAGTGAATCTGAAGGTCATGATCATCCATCTTCTAGACTAAACAATCCTCATTCTTTCACTCTTTCCACATAAATCATGTCTTCTTACTCTTCCCACTGATCCCTGTTGGACTCTGTCCAGTTCATTCCCATCCTGGGAGCAGTCACCACGTTCCCAGCTTCCTCTTTGATGTGAAGTGCCAGCCTGTGGTGTGGAACTGCTGGGTGAAAGTAAAGATTTAGAGTTACCTGGGGCAGGCATGAGGATGGTGGGATGGAAATTTGCCTCTTGGGAAATGAAAGTATCACATAGGACACACAAGCAGTAGCTCACACATTATTCCTGCCCTGAGCAGGGTCAGGGGGTGCTGGTGGCTGATATGGGGAGCAGAGCTCCCAGCAGGGAGGGGATGTCTGAGTGCCAGCCCAGGAGAAGCTGTGCCATAGCAAAACAAACTGATCAGACCCTGTGTGTGCTGACATTCCCCTCTGACCAATAAACAGCCCATTTCTGCTTCCCAGCCTTTTGAGATCAGAGCTGCTTCACTGCTGGACTCTGAGGACATGACTAATAAAATCCTTTTTTCCTAGCTCCTAGTCCTTAAGGCAAGTTCCTTCTTCCTCCCCTCACCTCATTGTCCATTTTTTTCTGTGAGATAAGTATGTGTTAAAGAGAGACTGGTTTGATGTTTCACTGTGGTGTTCATGGCCCTAAGTCCTGGATCACACTTGAACATGAGCTTAATTGCTGCTCTTGCAAACAGAGCCCAGCTCTACATGAGGACACAGAGGATCAGGGTGTTGTGGGGTGCCAGGCACTGAGACATTTGCCTGATGCTGGCCTGCATCTGGATTTCCTGTGCCTGGAGCTGGGCAGTGATGTGGAACTCCACCCTGGTGCAGCAGTGACATGGCCAGGCGTCCCACTGTCCTTGCTCTGGGAGCATCCATCCTCTGGGGCAGCTCTGGCCTCCTGCAGCATGAGGCTTTATCCCAGTTTGACCAGTGCCTGCCTTTTCCCACTGCAGCATCCTCCAGGTGCAGACAAAGCCCGGCTCTTGTGGCAGCCCCTGTTTATAATTCACTCTCCTTGTCAAGGAAAAGTGCTGATAAGACATGTTTGCTCTCTGTGGCTATCCCTACCTGGCTGCTGTGCAAAGCCCCCAGGAGCAAACAGAAGAGAAATGGGCCATGTTTGGGACTGCTGGAATAAAAGCAGGACAGCCATGCTGTGTGTGCAGCCAAATGCTTTGCATAGTTGTGCTGTCAGCAAACACAGGCAGCCAGAGCAGGGAACCAGGCACTGGCACAGCTTCTTTCTTAGCTCCTATTTGCCTTTGCATTTGTTATCTTGGACATAAAGAGCTCTGCAAGCCCGGGATTTGGGCAGTTAACCTCAAATAAACCCCAAAAGACCTACTTCAGTGAAGTGTAACAGAGTCTGTTGAACCTAATGGAGCTGGGCTTGCTCTCACCAAGGGTGATTTGGACTCTCAAGGTTTGCTGTTTCCTGGAAGTTAATGGCATTTGGGGGCATTTTTTGCTTTGTGTGCAACTTTGATTACTGCTTTTTCACCTTGGCTTTGTGTCTGGCTCCTCTGCACAACTGAGTGTGTGTACATGTGTGAGGGAGAATAGCAGGGAAAGGATGCACCAGTGCAAAGGCAGATATTTGGGCTTGCTGGGAAATAACCTTTCTACTGAGACAGACAGCAAATATTTGACACTGAGTAAGAAAATGAGGTGTGCTGTTTCACAGAGAAGGTTCCTGCAAAATGAGATTTGACCCAGCAGCAGATTATTTCATAGCTTCACCCAGCCCCAGCACTTAAAAATACTGTTTAGGATCAAAGTAGCCTGCAGGCAGCTGGTTTTGTTTCTTTAAACAAAACCCAGTCATGCTTTATAAGGTCATCAAGCTCCCAGAGAATGACTTGGGGAATACAGCTGCAGATGGATGGTGATGGGATGAAATGGAACTGTTTGGGGAGACCAATGGCACTGCCACCCTTCCCAGGTGGAGCTGGTGCAGGAGCTCTGCTTCCACTCCTAGAGATGGGGATTCACTGCTGGGTAAAGGGAGCTCACAGCAATCAGAGGTGCTGGTCTCAGCTCCTGGCTGGCACTTTTTTGGATCTTTTCCAGCTCTAAGGCTGATTTCTTGAGGACTTCTGGGTGTTCAGGTGCTGGCTGGAAAATAAGCCTTATCATGGACTGTTGGAAAGGGAGACAGGAATTGAGGTTAAATATAGGCTTTGACCAAGCAGGAATTATCCATATGGGTCTGTTCTTCTGCTCTATGCAATCACCAGCAATTGAGAGATCATTGAAATAAAATACAGATCCAGCCTTTTGGAGGCTCTGGAAGATAAAATCCAGGCTGCATCTGCTGCATCTCCTATAAGCATCAAGCTGTTCAATACAGCTTCCAGGACTTGTGATGTGACCTGACTGAGAGCAGCAAACCAGAAAACAAGCATCCCCCACCTGGAGTGGCTTCTGGAAAAAGACTGGTCCCATCTCTTGTTGGAAAAGCATGGCCAGAGGCAGGCAGGGACAGAGAGAATTAAACCCCTTTTGAAACCATCTTCTTAACAGGATCAGATCCAAGGCACAGTTTGGAAATTCAGGAGGATATATCCTGTTCTCTCATTGTCCTTGCTGTCCAGCAGGATTTCTTATTATTTAATTCCTTTATAGAGATGAAGCAGCACTGTGTGTTTACAGCTCTCCTGGTGACTTCAGTAAGCCTGACTGACATCTCTGTAGGAAAAGAGTGGAACCTGACAAGGCTCAGCTCTGGTCTCAGCTCTGCACTCTTCAAACACACACATTCTATGCTGAGCCCCTGCTGGCTTTCTGCTAGCCCTGGTTTGTGATTGCTGGCTGCACTGGGAAGGGAGAGGTGCTGATGGTTGTGCTTGTTGGGCAAGTCTGAGAGGTCTGATTAAACCCAGAGTGGTTTCTCCTCCCCTCCCTGCTGAGGAGAGGGCAGAATGTTTATGTGCTGCTCAGCCAAAGGTATCCAAATCCTGAAAATCTTACTCAGTTTTGCCTGGTACTTGGGATTTCTCGTTGGCATGTCCGGTATCAGTGGATCCAAGTGAAACCTGATGTCCCTAAACAAACCCTAAACAAACCCTGCCTTCAAAGCCCGGCTTGCAACATCCTCCTCGAGGTTTCTGGCTTGGCATCACCCCGCTCAGAGTTACTTTGAAACACTCCCTTGTTAGCCCGGGAACAGGATGCAGCGCTTGCATGGGTGTTCACAGGGGCCAAGCAGCCAGGGGATTTATGAGACGTGGAGGAAAATCTTGGGTAATTGGAGAAGTGTCCCGAGGAGCCAGCTGGGCTGTTTATCTCCCTGGGGAAGGCAGCTGTACCGTGTCACCTCCGGCACACAAATCCCTGCCCAGCCTCATTCACCAAATCCCACACTTCTGTTAGTGCGGGGAGCCCTGCCCAGCTCAGCCTGGGACTCAGCACAGGGGGCTGGCTTATGAGGGAGGCTGTGGGAGCACAGAGAGCTCCTTGATCCATCATCCATCTGTCCTTCCATCATCCATCCATCCATCCTTCCATCCATCATCCATCATCCATCCATCCATCCTTCCATCCATCATCCATCATCCATCCATCCATCCTTCCATCCATCATCCATCATCCATCCATCCATCCTTCCATCCATCATCCATCATCCATCCATCCATCCTTCCATCCATCATCCATCATCCATCCATCCATCCTTCCATCCATCATCCATCATCCATCCATCCATCCTTCCATCCATCATCCATCATCCATCCATCCATCCTTCCATCCATCATCCATCATCCATCCATCCATCCTTCCATCCATCATCCATCATCCATCCATCCATCCTTCCATCCATCATCCATCATCCATCCATCCATCCTTCCATCCATCATCCATCATCCATCCATCCATCCTTCCATCCATCATCCATCATCCATCCATCCATCCTTCCATCCATCATCCATCATCCATCCATCCATCCTTCCATCCATCATCCATCATCCATCCATCCATCCTTCCATCCATCATCCATCATCCATCCATCCATCCTTCCATCCATCATCCATCATCCATCCATCCATCCCTCCCTCCCTCCCTGCCCTGGGACCGCTCAGCCCAGGAGCCTCCTCCTGGCCCGTGTGTGCCAGTTCAGCAGCAGCAGCAAACACCAGTGGGCAGCACAGCAATCCCCCCTGCCCTTCATGAGGAAGGAAGGAGCAAGGAAATGGGAAATGCCTGCCCCCATCAGCTCTGTTTAATTTCCAGAGTGCTGCTTTCTGAATGCCATCACCCGGGCACCCAGGGGTCACCCCTGCCCTGCAGGAGCAGGGAAATTGGGTGCTGGGTGCTCAGTTCTGGTGGTCACCACCTGCCCACTGTGTTACCTGGATTAGCCATTTACAGCCACTTGCTCTTTTATGGATTCACTGTCTGGTTTTCCAACATAATTCTTCCTTTCCCTGTCTCAGACTCTGTTGAGTCTGGCCCCTCGCTCTCTGTAATTGAAATATAAGCATTGCTATGCATCAGACAGACCTGGGATTTCTTTCTGTGTTTCCTCCTTCTTTTTTTTTTTTCCCTAATTTCTTTCATGGTGGCCCATGGGATTATGGCTGTAACTTTAAATACCTTCCACCACCAGCAGCTGAAATGAGGTTAGGGAACAGGGAGAATTAAAATACACTTCAAAGGACTACACAGGAGGAATACAAATAGAAAGAGATAGCTTGAATTTAATCTTTTATAGGCTATTTCATAGAGAATAGTATCAGCTCAGGAGAGGTAAGTGCCTCTGGTAAGGGTAGAAGGAGAGAGCTGCCTGCTACCCCATCCTCTTCCCAGAGTCCTTTATGGAGAGGTTTCTGTGCTCCACAGTGGACAAATTCAGGGTCACACTTTTTTTTTCAGCTCTCCCATCTAACTGTGATGCCTAAATGCCCACCTCTTCCTGGCAAGGTATCCTTCATTCCTCTCAGTGCAGGCCTGTGGTCCTAAAGAAGCCTAAAACTAAATGAAATCCTCAGCTGGAAAGGTTGTTCTGGTTTTACCTACTGATGGTCTCCAGCTCAGCAAGGTGCTGACCTGCACAGGGCAAAGCAAGCACAAAGCACTTGCAACCTGTGAAAACATCACATCTGCCTCTTCCTGAGGTAGAAAATCATTCCAAAAAAGGCTGTAACACATGCTGGAAATTCAAACTGAGAAGTTAATAGCAGGTTAATACAGCAAGACGTGTGTTTGCCTCCATCCCCTGTTTACTGTAGACATGTGTGAGAGTCAGAGTGGATATCCTTGGCTCCTTGCTGTCATTTATCACTTATCAACCCCAGTAACAGGTCACTGGCCCTGGCTCAGGATGGAGTCACTTCTGCATCTTCAAAAGGCACAAATCATTCCAAGACAGCCAGAAGAAATTGTACAAGCCCAGTGTTCAGGGCCAGGCCCCAGGACACCTGGGCTAGGCAGAGCTGTGGTGATTTATGTGAGGAGCTCCAGGGCACAGACCCTCTGCTCATGCATCAGGGGGAGAGCTGGTGTCATCAGGAGAGCTTCCCCAGGCCACTGAGAGCTGTGTCCTGGGCAATTGTTGGGTCCCAGAAACCTGGGGGTTTTGAGCTTTCTGTGCTTTCTGGCACTGACCCCCTGGAGAACACTGCTTTGGACCTGAGGCCTTGGAGAAGGCTTCCAAATTTGAGTGATGGAGTTAAAATCATGGTTGTGTAGTTAAATAGAAGTGTGTGATTTCACATGGTGAAGGGTTTGGAATTTGAGGTTTTTATAATATAGTAATAGGTATATAGTATATAGTAATAGGTATGGGACAAGATGGAGAATTTTAGGTGATGTCTCTTTTGGTGCTTATCTTCCTTCTTCTCCATGATTTCAGGCAGTAGTTTCTGGTTGGACAGTCAGTGCTGCACTGAGGGTCACAGGAGTTTGGTATTGGGTTAAAAGTATAAATAATATAGGTGTTAATTCTCTGTTGGACTGTTTAGCTTTAAGAGACCTTGTATCTACCTAGTTTCATCTCCATTTTGCTCACTTTTAGCTGGTGGTTAGAAGTGTGGCTGAACTTTAGGCAAGATTTAATAAATAACCAAACCTGAACACGAAAATATTGTTTCCTTCATGTGTTTTTTAACCCTGGCTCTGTGTGAAGACAGAAGAAACTTCAGGCAAACCACAAATTAAGTGGTACAAAACCCACCACACTGTTCCAAGCAGTATCCATCTTCAGTGCAGCACAGGAAGGAGCTGGATGGGATGGCACCCTGGGAGCTGTGGCACAGGGAGGTTTGGGCATCCTTGCAGCTTGCAGAAACATCTCCAGGGTGCACTGCCATGAGTGATGGTGCTCTGCTGGCCTGGGACGTGTGGGCTCACATCCTGCTGAACCAGGAAGGTGTTGGACAAAGGAATCCAAGTGAGAAGTAGTGTTTGGTGCACTCAAAGCAAGAAGATAAGCTGCCTCAGTTGGGTGTGTTTACAATCCCATCATCCATGCTGACCTCTTCCTTAGCCACAATTATCCTCCCTGCACTAAAACCTCTTTTGTGCAAGGCTGTAAGATTAAATGGGTAAATTATAGCCTTTTGTGTGTTTGGAGGGATTACCCTGCCGTGCTGGTTTTCCAAGTTTTAGCTTAGCAAGGGAAAACCCAGTGTCAAAATACTCAGGATTTCAGGATCACAGCCATCCCTCTCCTTGTTCATCTTCATTTTCCCCCTACCTTTTTATCCAGTGCTAGTTCACCAAGTTCAACTGGTCTCTAATCTAAAAGAAATAGGAAAAAAATGGAGAACAGCATCTCCTAAAGAAGCTGCAAACACAGGAATGAAATCTGGGTGGAGTGGGACACTCACCTCTTCTGGATGATGCTTCTTCAGTGTTGAGAAATGTGTTTATTTTTATCTAGGAGTGCACAATGACTACCAGCCCCCCCAGATTCAAGCCTGGAGCTCTCTCCCCTGAAATCAGTGGCTGTATTTGCACGAATCATTAAAAAAAGGAAGAGTTTTGCTGTCTCCAGCAAGTTCTCCTGCACAGAGTGGTGGGTGGGAGACAGTCCCAGGCTGGTGATTCCATCTGTGCCACATATTTCACAGCAGAGCTGTAGGTTTGCTGTCTGTCACCTCACATAATTCCATGGTTACATCTTTCCCTAAATATAGGAAAAGCCTGGTAACTGCTGACCTCAGGATACTCAGCTCCTACCACCTCATCAGCTTTTAAACATTGCAGATTTACAATATTGCAAGCTAGGAAATGGGGAGGTGGGGAAGGGGAGGCCCAAAGGTAAAAAACACTTAAAGATGAACATAACATGAAAAGAGTAATAAGAATAAATGTAAATAATAATAATAATAATTAATAAGGATAATTATTAAGAATAATAAAGGTAAGGAAATAATCTGAAAAATTATAAAGAATAATAATCAATATGAATAATTATTAAGAATAATAAAGGTAAGGAAAGAAACTGAGAAAAGGTGGTGGGTAGTGTAATTGTTAAGAAAAATAAGAGCAGGGGAGGATGAAAAAGAGCCCTCTGGTCCTGCATGTGCTCTGCAGTGGTGTGAAGCAAGGGTGTTGCTGTGAGACTTCTTGAAACCCTCAATAACATGTAACTCATAGAGAATTTAGCATTAGCAAGGGGCATTTCTGAGCACAGGAACAAAACCTGCACTGGGCCTAGCTGGAGACATCCTGCTGGTGTGCCAGCTCTGCCTGCAGGGGTTGTGCTGGCTCCCATCCAGGGAGGCTGGATGCATGAGCCAGGGCTTTGCCTCTGGAAATGGAGCTCTCTGTGCACTGCTGCTGCTCAAGGAGCAAATCCTGCTGGGAGGAGCTGGCAGTGACCCCTGCTGTGTGTCTGGGTCACACTGGCCTTGTGGGTGACACCAGGGCTGTGTCTCCTGCTGCAGTTCCACCAGGGCAGCTTCCCCAGGTCCCTGCAGTGCCCATCCCCTCAGCAGGGTACCCCCAGCAGCGCTGTGGGAATGGGGGTTCAGCTCCAGTGAACTCCTTGGATATGTGAGCACGAGGCAGATTTCAGATTTCTGCTGGGCTTTCTGAGCCATCACCAGCATTCCCAGTGTTTGCAGTACTCCAGGGAAGCTCCTGTTCATCTACAGAGCACAACTGGAGCCTAAGCCCCTTTGTCCATCCTGTAATTCCCCTCTTCAGCCACAGACTGGGGAGATAAGGCATAAACTGCAAACTGATTGCTCAAACTTGGGTGATTCCTCCACTGCATCTTGTCCAAGGAGGTAGGAAGGAAAACTGAAAATATTTGTGCAGTTGGGCAAGTTGGAGCCAAACAGCACTGTAAGAATGTGTGTGATTAGATCAGGCCCAGTTCTGTGTGTGAGCTCTCTCCCTGTTAGCACATCTGCCAGTTCATAAATGTCCATGGAAGCAAAAGGCTGCATCTGCCTTTAATTGGGACAGATAAACTGCAGGCAAGCCAAATTCCTAGGCATGTCTGCACATGTCTGTGCAGAGCTATAGTCTCTCTTGGTGATCTCATTTAAACATAGTCAAAATGATTAAAAGATGCCCTTCCCTTTTGTTTTGAAATGTAATTTTCCCTCGAAAAATAATTGGGATGCTCCTGACAGCTGTGCAGCACACTGTGTTAGTGCATCCCCAAGCAGAGCACAAAAAGAATTAATTACTGGGCAGGGTTAGGACTTAAAACTAAACTAACTGGTATTCTGTCTGGAAATTCTGATTTATCACAATTGAAACTATTTTGGGGAATAGGCATTCCCCTGAATTTAGAAAGAATCCAACAGGTTCAGCACTGCTGTGATCTAAATTTGAAATGTTACTTTCTGGATAGAAACAATGCTTGATTTGGCTTATATTAAAAAGCTGGAGAGCATTATAAAAAAAAAAAGTCAAAATTGAAGCAAAACATCTTGAAAGTATTACAGCAGAGTCTTTTGGATAATAGCATTGTGAACATTTTAGAGATACAAAGCTTTACTTGGAGACAGATGCAGAAATATCAAGACCTTGACAATACCTCCAGCACACAAAGAGCATTTTGCCACCAGTTCCAGGAGGCACAACCTCCCCATGCTGCTTTGGGGTGACCTGAGGGGCAGAGGCAGAAATGGGGCACGTCTGGCAATGGCAGCTGAGTTTCCAAACCCCAGAACTCCAATCACTGAGATAACAAGGATCCCTTCCTGCCCCTTCATCCCCAAAAGGCTCCCAGGAACTGCTGACCCTGACACATCACCCCTCTGGCCATGTCCCAGGCTGGCTGAACTGCCCTGGGTGCCTCCAGGCTCCCATCACTCCTCCCTCCAGCTCCTTCACCCAAGGAGGAATGGGAAAGTGTACATTTGAAGCTACCCATCATCACCTGAGTTACAGGTATCAAAGCAGTTTCACATGGAGGGGTTAATCCATTCCAAACCTGCCCTCTAGGTGGGTTTCACAGATCTTCTATTTCTCTTAATTCAAGCAAAAAAGAGATTTATTCTCTTTGTACCAACCAGCACTGCTTTGGAGAGGTGAAACTCGGTGCATGCCAACAAGGTTTTCCATACAAGTTGCTCATGCTGTTTTCAAAAGGGGAGAGAAGATGATTTCAAGCAAGGAGGAGGTTGGCTGAGAGAACCTCCTGAGGTCTTCTCCAACCTGAATTTTCCTCGGCTGTGAGAAACGGTTTGGGCTTTACTTCCATTCTTTAGGGAAGTACAGGTAGGTCCTCTCACCAGTTGTAAAAAGCCTTCTCAGGAACCATATTTGTTATTTTCGTGACTTTGATGCAGAAGAAGAGTGGACGGGCAGCTGGCAGGAGGTTTGTTTATGACTCCAGTGGTGTCTGGACTTGCTCTGGTGTTTGTGTCTCCAAAGTCTGACTCAAACCCAGCTCAAGCCAGTGGAAAGAATCCCAGCAGTTTAACAGATATAAAGCTGCCACTCTGGGAAGGATAAACTTTTGGTAACACATCCTTTCATAAATCTCTCTTCTTTCTGACGTGCTGCTGACTCTCCTCGGGCAGGGGTTTTGCCGGTGGTTATTGGGGCATGCACAAACACATTTCATCCTTACCCAGATGATGCTGCACAGCTTCTGGCACCAGTGCTGTGCCCTCTGCACACAGCAAATAAACGCTCTGCCCTCCCCTTGGGCACTGCCTGGGCCTCTGTGCCTCCACTTGCTGCCCTCTTGCCTTTGCTTTGAGATCACAGAACGGTTTGGGTTGGAAAGGGGCCCCCAAGCCCACCCCATTCCATGGGCAGGAACATCTCCTGCTAGCCCAGGTAGCCCCAAGCTCCACCCACCTATGTGCCTCTGTCTATATTATTTGTGTTTATATTTATATTTATATTTACATCTATATATCTATATCTAATCTTTATCTATGTCTATATCTACATCTACATCATCTCTATATCTACACCTATATCTCTATATCTACATCTANGACTGCCTAAATCTGTTGCTTCTAATGCTGCTGAAATCCTGTGAAGGGCACCCACAGCCTCTCTTTCCTAATCCAAGTCCAAGAAAATATTCACTTAGATTTATTATCACTCTGAAAAAATGCTGTTCTCCCTAAGAGTAAGGACAAGGTTTACAGAGAGAATGGCACATTTCATCAGACAGGCAGAACAGCCAAGTTTTGCTCTGTCAGTCTTTCCTTAGGGCCTTTATGATGAGATTTCTCCCCTGTGCAAGCACAGCTTCCCCATGGATGTGTCCACAAGGTCTGTGATTTGTATGGCAAATAAAAATGGTTTTGATAATCCATAACTTGCTTAACAAGGACTCCCCACACAAAAATGGTTGCTTGTGTTCAAAGGAATGCTTGTGGAGAGCTGCTTTTGGCCAGTCACTCAGCATTACTGATCTTCATTAGACCAGAAAAGTACAGGCTTTCCCTCCAGGAAGAGTATGGAAGTGTTGGGATTTCTAACGTTACAAATGATTGGAACTGAGCAGTTTGAAATGGTAATTTTTCCTACAGCTGAAATTGAAAAGATGGCAGTTTTCTTTCCCGTGTCCATTCTCATTATTTATCAGAACTTAGGCTGTGATTTACATCCCTAACAAGTAGAATGGATAAGCCAGGCTCCTTCCAGGCCACTGCATCCCATCTCCTTGCCTGCTGCTGCTCCAGCCTTTACCAAACACCTGCACTGCCCCCTTCTGCCTGCCTTACATCTCACAGCTGAATTCCCACCACGCTTCGAGGCTTTTTTTTTTTTTTTTGCTCATCCTGCCGAATTCAGGATGTATGTCCTAGGAAAACTTGGAATACAAAGAAGAAACCACATGTGCATATGCACAATCAACATGGTCTGTAAATTGATTTTTTTTTCTAGCTGGTCTCTATTAATTGCACTATGTTTATTTCCTAGCTTTAATTTGGAGGAAGGGAACTCTCTGGTGTTGCTCCCCATGACCCAAAAATATTAAAATATTTTGCCCAGAGAAGCTGTGGCTGCCCCTGGATCCCTGGAAGTGTTCCAGGCCAGGTTGGGCTTGGAGTAACCTGGGATAGTGGAAGGTGTCCCTGGCTATGGCAGGAACATCTTTAAGGTCTCACCTAAACCAAACTACCCTGTGGTTGTAGGAAAAGAAGTCCGAATGAAGCATAACCATGGCTTAAAAATAATAAAAAAAAAAGGTCCCTTTTTCCTTTCTATCTTTTCTGATGAAATATTAGCTAAATGCAATGTCAAGTTGATGAGGGGAAAAGTATCTGAGAGCCAAGTGAACCCAGATGTACTTTAAAGCCTCTCACATCACTCATTTTAAAGAATTCTTGGTATTTTTCCTTTCCTGATTGTAGGAAGGGATACCAAATTCACCCTCTGCTTAGAAAAAGAAATGTTCTTGGTGAAGATGCTAATCTCTGCAGCAGCCAGCCTCAGGCCAAGTGGCACTTGCAGGCAGGAGCAGAGACCCTGGCCCCAGCCCTGCACGGGAGATGGGCTCTGCAGCATCTCAGAGTCATTATGGGACGTCTAAACCCCAGCCTTTAACAGAGAGCCAGTCTTGCAGCTCGGGAGACTCCATGCATGCAAGAAAAGGTTGGGAATATTTCCCCTGCGTTGTAAACAGGATTTTCCCCACGCTGAGGGAACAGTGGCATCTGGTGTTCGCTGGGCTGTCCTGCAGCCACCGCTTCCCAGGCAGCTGCTGGGACATCCCCTGGACATGGGCAGAATCACAGAATCACAGAATCACTGGCTTAGAAGAGACCTCCAAGATCATCAACCAACCCATGCCCTAACACCTCAGCTAAACCATGGCACTGAGGGCCACATCCAGACTTTTTTTATGTGCATCCAGGGATGGTGACTCCACCACCTCCCTGGGAAAACCATTCCAAAACTTTATTATTCTTTCCATGAAAATTTTTTTCCTAATTTCAACCTGTATTTCCCCTGTGTCCTCTGGTTCTGTCAGTGCTGCCTGGAGAAGAGACCACCCCCAGCTGCCCACAGCCACCTTTCAGGAGTTGTAGAGAGGGATAAGGTCCCCCCTGAGTCTCCTTTTCTCCAGGCTGAACAACCCCAGCTCCCTCAGCCATTCCTCACAGGGTTTGTATTCCCAGCCCCTCCCCAGCCTTGTTGCTCCTCTGGACGTGCTCAAGTGTCCCAAGGTCCCTCCTAAACTGAGGGGACAGAACTGGACACAGCACTCAAGGTGTGGCCTCAGCAGTGCTGAGTCCAGGGGAACTGGGTTTTGGCTCCCCAGTGGCACCAGCAGGATGCCCCCAAAAAAAGTTGTGTCCCCAAATATCAGGTTGGGGCTCCAAGCCCATCTGAATGGCAGCTGGAGGCCAGGGTGGTGCATCAAATCCCAAATTGCTTCTAGTGAAGAGAATCCTGTCAGGGCAGGAATTCCAGGAGTGTTGTGCATCTTCCTGGTATTTTCTATGGGATTTAGAAAAGGCAAATGACTCTCTGCATTTTGCTAATTGAAATACAGTTTATTGGCCTCCTATCCTGAGTGCATGAAAGGACTTTTGCTATGGAGGTGGGCAGAGTGACCAACCTGAGCTTGGATCTATATGGAAACAATTCCTGCTGGTTTCTAGCACTTTCCAAGTTGCAAATTTTCCAAAGCTCTGCATCCTTCTACTTCACCAAAGGCTGTTCTGTGATATTTTCAGGATACCCCATGACAGTTTTACCTGAGTGCTGGGTCTGACAGGCTTTTGTCTGTGTCTGTTGTGATCAGTCCATGAACACAAATCCTGAGCCTGGTTACTCCTCCCTGAGTGTGGAAGGGAGCTGTGAAGCGACAAATTCCTGCTCCTCCTTGTGGCTGCACTCAGAAACTCAGCACTTTGGCCACACAGGGCTTTATTTCAGCAGCTAAACCCACTCACAGATACTGATTATTGTCCCTTTTGGGCAGTCTGCCCTATTAAGTGACAACAAAATGCATTTTGGGGACATCAGAACCCGTTTGACAGCTGAGACGGGGAGAGGTGGCTCTGCAAAGGCACTGCTGAACGCTGATCTCAAAAAAAAAAAAAAAAAGAAAGAAAAAGTGAAAAAAAGCAGCACAGCTCAAAGGATTTCTCTTCTTGCCTCTGAGGTTTCCAAACCCATCAGGTGATTTTAAATAACAGGTAGCACTGTAAGTGACAACGTGCCAAGGGCTGAGTTTTGGGTGGTGTCAGGCACTCCTCAGGACGTGGATCTCTCTGTTCTGTGACAATTTGTTCAATCAAACTCTGGATTTGTCACACAGCAAAGTTTATTTTGTGTAAAAACACGGGAGGTTTTCCAAAGGGCAGCTGAACTCCTGCTAGAAAAAAAATAAATCAGTAGGAAATGGGTGCCTAATGCCAAATCCCACTGAAATTAAATTTGATCCCCATCATCTCCTACAATGACTTTGGTCTTAGGTTGGCAAATGTAACTCCCTTAAGTCAACAGGCAATTTAAAGTGTGTGGAGAACAAACTGCAGAGGTTCTACAAATATCCCAACCCTTCTGCTATCAGCAGTCAACATAAACATTGTTACCTGAATAGGTTCACAGAGAACAAGAAAGGCTGGTTTTGTAATGTTTTCTTTATTAAACTCAGCTTTCACTGCTGTTCTGAGTTGACAAAAATGTTTCCCAGGAAGACTGACAAACAAAAATAGCTCATAAATATATTTTTTTTTCAAACACCGTAGGTAAAAACAAATAAAAGCTCTGGTTTGCTACTTTGAGAGGCCCTGTGTAACCAGTATTTTTAACTGGCCAAATAGCAGCATGTGTATTTATCAGTGAAAAACTTCCACTTGTTTTTAAATTGTCAAATCCAGTGTTTTAAAAATTATTGCTTGTTATCAGTCAAAACCCCAGGATAAAAAGGATGTTCATTACACCATCCCTGCTGGTAATGAGGATTTTTATATTGCCAGTATGTGCAGCTTTGTGGTGGGGTTTTTTTAGGCAATTAAGATCAAAACTTTTCAAAATAGAATGAGATGCTGGGCAACCAATGTTCCAGGAGCCAAATTCTCAGCAGCTCTGAACTTGGCACCTTCCTAAACTCTACCTTCTTTTAGGATGTCAAGCTGAGCACCCCTGACAAAAACACCCCTCGAGCACTAATGGCTGGGGATGGAGCAGCCAACTGTGACACTGCTCCAAGGAATTCAATCCTGGCACAGCTCCTGCCTCTTCTCCAGATTCCCTGGGACCTGTCTGGAGGTTTGGGGTGAGGAACAGGACCAGTCACAGAGCTGTAGATGATGGAGGTGTTTTTTTCTCTCTCGCTGCTCCTCCAGGCTGGCAGGCTCAAGGGAGGGGATGGAAAGGAAGGTGGAAATGTGGATTTCCTCATAGCCCTTGGAACCAGAAGCACCTGAACCTTTGCAGCTCCTGGCAGCTCCTCCCTGTGCCTACTGCACACACTGCTGGCCAGTGGTGGCCCACCAGGGCTACTCCAGGGCAGCTCTGACTCCCTCCCTGGCGCCTGGGAGCACCTTGGGGCCAGCGCCCGCCGTTCCGTGCGCTCTGCTGGGCACAGCTCTCCTCCCTCCCGCCTCTCCACAGGGAAACAAGGAGGGCACTCTGTGCTGAGCAGCCTGCCTCGTGCTGGAGAGGCACATTCCCCCCTCAGGGCACTGCAGCCAGGACACTCTGCAGGGGCCTGGGGCCCTCGTCCAGCCTGTCCCCGCCGGGCCGCTTGGGATACGTGGCGCTGGCCATCCGGAAAAACTCATCCGCAGCGTCCAGGGCGATCAGCCGGTCCTGCCAAACAAGGGGCTGGGGTCACTGGGGGTGGAACAGGCACGTCCCTGCCCAGGGCCCTCCCTCCACAGCCACTCTCAGGCATTAGGGCTCATCTTTTCCCACCAAGAGCATCCAGCTGCACAGAACTTGCAGAGGGGTGTGGAATTCATGGTGCTGCAGCACCGGCATTGTCGGGGAAACTAAATAGCCAAGCTCTAAGTGCAACATCTGGGATCGTTCCAGATGCCACCATGGATCTCAGCATCCTCTGGCTCACCTGCCCTCTCCCCCCAGTGTGAGCTCCCTGCAGAGCTGGATGCTGGGGAAGTTGTGCTTGGAGTTCTCACCACCACAAAGGCACTTCCCTGCCCAGGGCCCTCCCTCCACAGCCACTCTCAGGCATTAGGGCTCATCTTTTCCCACCAAGAGCATCCAGCTGCACAGAACTTGCAGAGGGGTGTGCAATTCATAGTGTTGCAACACTGGCATTTCCAAGGAAAGGGAACAGCAAAGCTCCAAGTGCAACTCTGGGATCATTCCAGATGCCACCATGTGTGTGAGCACCCTCTGGCTCACCTGCCCTCTCCCCCCAGTGTGAGCTCCCTGCAGAGCTGGATGCTGGGGGAAGGAGTGCTCACAGGTGTGCTCAGAGGACTCACCACCACGAAGAGGTAGCGCTCAGAGAGCTCCCAGCTGGTCGGGAAGATGTTGGTCTCTTCCGAGAGCTTTAACAAGATGTCCCGGGCTTTGCTCATGTTCTGAGAGTCACTGATGATGCTCAGTTTGGTCACTGACAAGAGGGAATCTGCTTCCTTCTGGAAACCTGTGAAAGAGATGTTACAGAAACAAATCAAACATGAACTTTGTGAACTTTGGGTTTTTAAATCAGTAGTATTGTAGAATTTTTTGTTAGATAATAGCTTAAGAAAAAGTAAGGTCAGGCTCTTGGAAGGTTTCTTATTCCCCCTCCCCCTCGGGAAGCTGCATCCCTACTTCCTAAAACAAACCAGCAGTCCCTCAGGCAGGCTGTGGGACAGGTATAAACTTGCTGGTGGGGAAATAAATCACAGAAGTAGTCACAGAGAGTTCGTTGCTGGTTTTCCTGAAAAAAGGTGTGTGAACATGCCCAACCCAGGGTGCTGATTTAGCTCCTCCATGTTCCTGATGCTATCAGAGCTTTCAGGGCTGGTGGGGCTCCCTAAATCAGGTAACAGGGATAAAACCTGTGGCAGTGATGAACACCAGACTAATTGTTCCTGTAGATTACAGGAGGGGTATCCAGGGAAGGAAAGGTGGAGGAGAGTGAATGCAGGAATCTTTAAATGGCTACCATTAGCTCCAGGGGGCTGGTGGTGATGCACCTCACATAAAACAGTTATAGGGTAAGAGTGGTGGGCCTATGATTAAAGCAGATGTTTAGATAACAGAAGGTAGCAAGTTTCACATCTGGTTGCTCATTTAGATTCATCAAGGCCTTGAGCTTCCCCAGCCTTTGCACAACATCTCCAGAGCCACTGTGGATGTGGCAGAGCCTTTGTCAGCCTGCACTGAGACATGGAAGGATGCCAAGGGATCCCTCCCAAGCCTGTGAGCACCTGGGTGCAGATCAGCGTTGACAGCTGGTTATGGATTTATGATGTTCCTCCCACCCAAATGCCAGAATAGCAGGTAGGGCAGGAGTGGCTGAGATACCCATCTCTGGCTCCCATTGAGGGTATCTTAGAATAGATTCACTCATCCTCCTCTCAGCAGCCACCAACCACCTCCAGAGCATGATGGAAGTCACCCAGCTGATGTGCTGGCACATCCCCAGTGTCACATGCTTGGGAAAACCCTGTCACACCCACCCCCACCTTTTGGAAACAGCACTAGGAGGGGCTCTGTGGAGCAATTCCACTTGCTGAAAGAATATTTCAAATGCACTTGGGAGCAAGCAAGGTGAGTGGCTTAGCTCTGATCAGCTGCCATTGGCTATGGAAACAAAATAGATGTATCTGTGTTTCCATCTGAAAGGAATATTCATTCCTTCCTGCTTATCTTGTTTAGAAAAACCCAGGGTGAACTCCCACTGCAAGGATTCCATAAGGAAGCTTGAAATGGATGACTGTGCTTGTTATTCCGGGCTTGGAAGGTGATCATGGCTCAGAAGCTTCTGACGTGCCTGCAGACACGGTGTCCCTGTCCCCTCCCCTGAGCCCTGGGGATGCCACATGGGACACCTGAGGGCATTGCTCAACAGCCTCCTCTTACTTCCCTCCTCCCCAGCTTGACTTTGTGGAGCTGTTCCCACCCTCAGCCATGTGGGATCTCACATTCAGCACCACTGGAATCACATCCCTTTGGCCTCCAGCTTACCTAAATCCTCCAAAATGTGTTTCCACCTGCTCCTCACTTCCTTCCGGGTCTGCCGTAAAGTATAGATGTCATAGTTGAGCTTCTGCCACTCCTGCAAAGCAAAGGGATGAGAGACACTCAGCCATTGGAATCTGCTGCTTTCCATGGAATTTCTTTGAGGTGCAGAGCTGGTGCAGGCACTGAGCTATGAGGTGGTGGCTGTGAAGGTCGATGACCAGGCTGCTTTGCCCTTATTAGAAATCACACTGACCAGCACAAAATATTCAGAGTGACACTTGGCTCAGCATTTCTTGTCTTCTCTGCTCAAAAAAGCTTCCAGTTTCCCTGAAATTACAGAATTTAGCTCAGGTGTTGCTGATTGCTCCTCAGTCAGACATGGAGCCCTGACTGGCATCAAGTGGAGCAGGCAGGTTCAGAAGTACTGGAAAATAAGAAAAACAGACTTTTTTTCAAGATCAGGGTACCCTCTTTTAAAAGAGGTGCACATGGGTGGGTCTGACATGATAACCCTTCATGCACAGCTGAAATCCTTGCACTGCACCTGCAGCTCTAGAGCTGGATAAAGGGACACTGGGTGAGAGGAAAGGATTTGGGGTTATTTATTAAAATCACACCAGCACATTTAACCACACAAGTTTCATGCTGGGTTAATGGCTGGACTCCATGATATTAGATGGCTTTTCCAACCTAAATGATTCCATGACTCCATAAACATGCATTCCTGTGGAAATCACGTGTTCTGCAAGAAAACCAGGAGCACTTTTCCCAGCTCTTCCTAGCCAAGTTTAATCAATGCACACACTGCATTTTTAGAAGCAGCAGGGTCACAAGATCACCTGATAACTTCCTTCCAGTAACAACCTTAATTAATCTCATTTCTTAGCAGGGGATTACCTAGATGGGCTCCTGAAGAATAAACAGGTGTTAACCTGTGCTGTCACCCTGAGATTTTCCTACAGGCCATGCTGGGTTCAGAACAGAAAAACAACACCCACAGAGGTCAGCTGTGTGTTAGAAATCCCACTGTTTTCTGGTACTTGGTCAAAGAGCTGACTTGATTCCATAAAGGTTTGATAATTCCTGAGTGTTTTTTCCCCTGAATGTGGCCATGACTGCAGAGGTTTAAAGGCAAGGCTGTTTTCCTGCTGGTCAGCACTAGCTGCAGGAAGCCCTGGGAGATTACACTTTGGAAAAAGCAGCCAGCAGGGTTAAGTCAGTGGTGATTTCAGGTCAGGAGAGCAGGGGAACCAGCTCTGCCACAGCCACTCCCCCCCACAAAACAAAATCCCCTTGCAGAGGCACATTTCCCTCTTTCCTGTTTGCACAGGACAGCACCTGGCTGTCCCCAGGAATGGGGCAGGGGCAAGACTCTCCTGTGCCATGACACAGCTCAGAGCTGGGAACTGAGCTCCTCTGGGTGGCAAAGAAAAGAGGAGGGGGCATTGTGTCAAAGCTTCGTGGGAAGTTTATTGAAAACTCAAGAGTTTGTAGAAAAAGGCTGAAAAACTGCATGATGCCTCGGTCCCTGCTGGCAGGGGCTCCTTGGAAATGCCTGAGCCCTCTGGTGAGCCCCTGGCACAGGCAGAAAGGAGAGGGAGCCAGTCTGGCCATGCTGCCGGGGTAAGCTGCGTGTCTCTGCCCTCCCAGGGACACATAAACAAGGCTTTAGTGTACACAACCCACCCAGCCAGCCACTGTGATCCCAGCCGTGCTCCACGCTGGGAATTTGGGAGCTGGGGCACTGGGAAAGATGCTCCTCCCCTCAAAATGTGCCCTCCTGGCAGCCAGCAGCAGCTCTGAGGGCTTTCAGTGGGGATTTACCCCGTGGTAGGAGCCAGACTCCTGGCTAAGAGCAGTGAGCAGTGCTTAGCATGCAGGGAAGCTGCTCCTGATTTTCTCTGGATTAACAGCATTGTGTTTTTCCTTGTCTATTTTTGTTTTAAGGGAATCTAGGTTATGGCTTGCTTGTACATCACAGTGTCTGAGCTGTGTTATGGAAGTGAATATGGTGAATATTCAGTCCCAGGGGAGCTCTGACAGCATCCTGTCAATGGAGGATTTGGGAATGATTTTGGTAATTTATTAACTGTGGTGCCACCTCTTGCTCTGTGGGATTTCTTTTGCCTGAGCATGGAGCTGAATGTGTTTACATTTCTGTAGGAAGCTGGGAGGAGGATGCTCCCAGCCACTGAAAAGGAGCTAGGGAAGCAGAGATTAACAGGATGATGTGGGCTGAACTCTCAAAGGGACTCTGCCCTGCTCTCCATCAGTCTCAGAAACCACTGGATTTTCCCAGGCAATTCCTTGCAGCAGAGACATCTGACCTGCCCTGGGCTATTCTCTGAGTGCCTTTAATGAGGGAATAAACTCAAGAGCATCTTTCCACACCCAAAATTATTCTAAAAAGCATCTCCCTCGAGTTACAGAGCAGAGAAAGGGCAAAGCTTGCCCTGACCCTGCACAGGCAAGGGCAACATCAGAAGCTTTGGGGAGGGAGCTGCTGTGAGTCACCAGGGAGTGTCTGGAGGGGCCAGGCAGCACCACCAAACCCTGTCCCCCAGAAATCAGATGGAATTCCTGGGGCAGGGAGGAGGCTCCTGGCACACAGGACTGGGAAAGCACAGGGGGAGACTGAAACACCAAATGTGTGGCTGTATCTGGGACATCCCAGCATTGTCATCCTTTAAGAAATAAGACTCTTTTGCCAAAATCTCAGTTAACCACAGGAAACCAAATCAGGTTGCAGTTCCCAGCCAGTTTTGCCCTTTAAACCTACAGATACCAGTGGGGGCTTGAGAAATCCCTGAGTGTGTGAGTCAAGAATCTCCCAGGAGCAGCAGGGAAACCCCACTGCCTCCCTTCTCTACATGCTCAGCCCTTCAAACATTTACCTGGAAAACTTCCCCACACTCTCCAGTGTGAAACACTAAATATCAAATGACATGGAATAAGCCAGGCTGGTACATAACTCAGAGCTCTGGGAAAAAATGTGCCAAGAGAACAGGCAACACTGTCCAGCTTCTCATCCCTGATCATATGAATGTTTCCTAATTACTACGGAGCTTTCTTCATGTTGCCAGAACAATCCTCTAGCAAATCCATTGCCTTTACTCTCTTAAAAGCAATTGAGGTCACTGTTCTGTTCAAGAGTTATTTTAGAAATGAGGTCAAAACAGAGTTAGCAGGGAAAGATTGTAAAATCTCAGTCCAGCCAGGTACCAGGGATCTTCCTGCTCTGGCTGCACTGGAAGTAGCTGAACAAATATAAAATATAGACCAACATCTGAGAATAAGCTTAAATTGGATTCAATTTAGGAGAGGCATGCAGACATTAACAGGGTCAGGTCTGGGCTCCCCAGCCCTGGATAAATCCCATCCACCTCCCTATGCCCCAGTAACAGCTGGTCACAATTCTGACCTTCTCTGTAACCTGTTAAGAAAAGAATAATCCTGTAGGAGAGCAGGAGGAGAAAGAAAAATAGGCCTTGCCACTTCATTAATGGGTTTTTCAGGGGGATCATGCCAGCATGGGTCTGCTAGCCAGGACCCTGGCAGGGATGCAGGCAGAGGAATTGCCTTTGCCATGGGGTTTATGATCCCACCTTTCCCTAAGGAATTAGCCAAGAGGAGAGAGGAACACTGCATTTACAGCCAGCCATGAGAACAGGGGGTTTTCCTCAGTCACCATGAAAACGTCACCTTTAGTTTCTGTTCCCAGAGCTGTGGCACAGCTGCCCAAGCCCTGGCTCCTTCTCTGAAGCCAGGATTGGTGCACAGCTCCTGCCCAGGGCTGGGTAACTCCACACACCCCAGCACAGAAACCAGGGCCAGCCCAGAGTGGAGCTCATGGAGGGGATTCTGTGCCCAGCAACAACCCCAGTGCAGCCCTGGCTGCTCATTTCACCACCAGATCTCAGATTTGTTTTACCCTACAACAGTGTAACATTTATTTTACCCTATCCAGTGCAGCCCTGGCTGCTCATTTCACCACCAGATCTCAGATTTATTTTTCCCTACAACAGCTCAGTGATGCTGCAGAGCTGGAGTAGGAAAAAAAAAACATTTTTCCTATATTTGAAACATGATCCCAGCCTCCAAAAGCTGTGATGACAGCTCTGATCTTCAAAGGCTGCATCTGCCTGACAAGCCCCTCAGCAATGGATTTCCTGCTTTTCTCTGTGCAAGCTAAGGACACGCTGAGTTTGGGCTGGAGCTGCCAAATTTCCCAGAGCAGAGCTGCCAGCAGGGACAGGAGGAAGACACAGCTCCACATGGATCAAGTGTGGGTCCTGCCCCATGGTGGGGGCAAAGAACTGACCCCAGGGGAGGGCACCAACACTGCCAAGATGGTGCCAAACAGATAAAGAACACAGGATGGACAGCAACCTGCTTTTTGGGATCCTTCCAAATCCCTGAGATACAGGGGGGGAATGGCAAAGCACACAGTGAGTGCACTGCACACCGATTTCTTGGTCAAATGAAGGAGCAGAAATGCAGGAAGTTCTCCTTTCAGTCAGTTTTAACCACAGGAAGAAAAGAACCTATGGTTTTGTTAACACTTGTGCACCACACAGGGAAACTGTTCCTCCATCCCCTGCCCTGCAGTATCCACAGGCTCACCCTGGGGATTTTGGGGGCAGAGCAGATGATGGCTTTTGCAGCCCAGTGTTGTTCTGCAATTAAGACTTTGAGCTGAAGTCTCATTAGGAGGGAAGGGCTCTGCAATCTGGCCTAGTTTTAAAATGCTTGCTGGGGTAAGGAGAGATTTTGGCACCAGGAGCCAAGCACAGGAATGCTGGCTTTGCTGTCCAAGCCCCTCCCTGTCCTGCCACCCAGCTGGAAACTGCAGCAGCCTGCTGGGCTTGCCTGTGGTGCCTCAGTTTCCCAGCTGTGAGAGGGGACAGCAGAGCCCCTGCCAACCCCAGGGCCACTCTCAAAGCACAGTACAGTGCCTTGGCTTTCCTCAAAACTTTCCTCACTCTTGTCCTGATGTGCTCCTCAGGTTTTTTTATTGCTTGCACTGCATGGAAAAGCAGAGAATGTGATGCTACCTTTGCTGTTGAGAGGAAGCCCTGTGAGTTTTGGGCTTTCCCACTGGCAGGCACAGGCACTGCTCAGACCCGCCAAAAATCCTACAGATACCCTGAAGGCAGGAGGAAGGGCAGGATTTAGGACAGGCAGGCACACTGGGTTTAGGACCTGCAGGGCCAGGAGCTCTTTCCTGCTCAGCCATACCTGATGCTCTTCCCTGCCCCCTGAACAAGGGGACACACCACACTGCAGTGCAGCCCCTAAATGGAGCTGTCCCTGTTTCTTTCAGCCACTTTGGGATGGATGAAGCTCCCTGGCTTTTCTCAGACAAGCAACTCAAGGTAGAGAGAGCAGCAGTGGGGAGAGATCTCCAGTTAGAGCCATAAAGGTCACATGCCACCATGAAAATGTTGTTACAAAACCATCCATTGTAAACACCACGATTAAATCAAACTCACCAAATAACAACCCCATTAAATAGGGATTCTGGCCAACTGTATACAAGGATACCTCTTTTAGCTGATTACAACTTGTAATTTTGATTTATCTGTAGTTTAAGGCTCCCTATAAAGCTGAGCTGGCTTTTGGTTTACAGAGACAATCGCAGGCGAAACAGTTAACACTCCTGCAGGCTCTTGGATGGAGTGGGATCCCACTGAAGTTAAATATGAACCCTCCAGGCTTTCCTGAAACCGTTTTGGAGTCATGAAAGCAATCAGAGAGGGGAAAAATGTGTCACTGTTTGCTACAGCCTGCTCCTAATCAGGCCACTGCAATCTCCTTTGCCCTGAAGTGCCTTAGCAAAGGAAATCAGGGCTGCAGAACAGCCTTTATGTAACAGCCATGATTTTCACTTTCCCACTAAGAGCTGTGCCAGTTCCCTGCTTCCCAGTAATTGCCCTGCATCCCACTGGAGAGGGATTTCACTTGACACGTCCCTGGAGTGGCAGCAGAGCTCTGGGCACTGCCAGGGCTGCACAAACATCAGCCTGGCCATGGAAAGGACAAACGAGGGAAATATGAAACCAAAACAGCAGCCTGGCAAGGCAGGAAACCCAGCACACATCTGTGGGTTGTGGTGCTTGCAGGGCATCATTCCCAAGCACGTTCCAGCTGCCATGAGTGCCTGGGAAAGCTCCCTGGAATCTCCCTGATATGTGAGAAACAAACTCTTCCTATCCACTGTAAAGCATCTCCCTCATGTTCTTCCCACTCCATGCCACTTCCTTTTCCTTTCTCTGTCCCTTCTATTCCTCCTCTCAGTTTCCTTCCCTGAGAAGTCTCTGGTCTCCATCTCAAGCCTACCTTGTGTTTTTCCCACATCCCTGCACATAGGCAGCCCATTACTGACCTCCTGACTTCCTTGGTTTTCCAGTGTGAGCCGCTGTGCTCCCTCACTCCTCCATGGACAGCACATAACCTCTGCTTTGGGCTGACCAAACATGTACAGAAATACAGATTTCTGAAGGGGATGGAGAGTGAGGGGGGAAAAGACTCTGGAGGGCATTTATGCTCAATGGGATAATGCCCTGGGAGGGCACTGGAAGTATCCAAGCCAGGGAGAACACAGAGATTCTCACAATGAACCCAAGGGTACCATGAAGGTGAGAAACACACCACAACTCAGGCAGCCCCACCCAAGCTTCCCAGGGGTGAGGTGGCATCCACAGAGACACCCACACCAGGTGTAGGATCAAATCTGGAGGGTGATGGAACAGGGGGCAGGACCTGGTGCCTACATGAGCCACAGTGGGGGACTCTGGAGTATCCACAAATTGAAGGGTATCCAGCTTAATTGAAGGAAAGGCATTGACTGACTGGTGTCAGTCCAGAGGAGCCCAGCAGGGTGATCAGAGGGATGGAGCAGCTCTGCCATGAGAAGAGAAGAGAAGAGAAGAGAAGAGAAGAGAAGAGAAGAGAAGAGAAGAGAAGAGAAGAGAAGAGAAGAGAAGAGAAG